>CM052255.1:24829-36065 GCA_028455795.1 Lasioglossum marginatum | reverse complement strand
TTCAGCACGTAGGCTGTTATCGGGTGGAATTTAATATGTGGAATAAAATTTTCCGAATCCGTCAATTTATTTCTTATTTCGTTAGCGTGCTAACAGTCAGAAAATATTTAAAAGATGTCATTTTGTAAATATTTTTCATTTCTTCAAGTTCCATAACTACATTATACTAACATTCTGGTATATTCTTGAATATATACACGAATATATGAGAATACACATTTTGAAAAAAAGAATTTTCAAAATCAGAGTCGCCAGATCGAGGAAATCGAGGGGAATACAGTTTACCCCCTCTCTGATGACCAGATTAATACGTGATTAGTCTACGGACTTAGGGGACGATGTTGGAGTATGCGCACCGCCCTCATTGTAGACGGTTACCGTTACCAAACTTTTGTTAAATCGGTAGCCAATATCAAACCGGACATCTCATGCCTCCCACCAACTCAGGGGGCAGCGAAACAACATTCTCTGAGGACATATTACCAAGTTCAGATGGTTGGGACATGAGCTGCGTCCTCAGATATATAGGTGGGAGCTAACCACCAACAAATTAACCCCGGTGCGAAATATAGTACCGGATATGATAAAAACGTTATATCACTGTATAATATAACGTTTTAATAAGGCAAAAAACGTGAGGCAAAAATTTTTCTTTTAAAATTAGTGAATTTTGAGCGCGGATATCTCGGAAACTATGCGAGATAGCGAAAAACTGAATGGAATCAATCTTGTGGCACGTTTTGTCAGCTTTAATTTTGTATAGAATGGTCTTATCGCTAGGACGTATAGTTTCGGAGATATAAGCGAAAAACCGAAAAAAGGGACCTTCTACGTGCCCCCCTGCACCCCGCTCACCTCCTAGGAGTGGGGACTTTTATGTATGTTTACCTCCTAACTAGTCCGAACAAAGTCCCAAAATCAAAAATTGTGTTCCTTCCATTTCCCTCTACACCCCCCTTTTAAGCATTCATTGACTGGACTAATACCAGAATATACTAGAATACATTTGAACATACTATAATATACTAGAATATACTAGAATATACTCAAATATACAAGACGATACTAGAATATACCAGAATACACGAGACTATACAAGAATATACTTGAACATTTTGGAATATACCAGAATATACTAGAATATACTTGAATATACTGCAATATACAAGAATATACCAAAATATAACAGAATACACCAGAATATACAAGAATATAATAATATGTAGTAGAATATACTAGAAAATACTAGAATATACAAGAATATACCAGAAAAGTACTTCACTTTTCTGTTCCTGATCAGCAGAGAGACCGGAATCGTGGCAACAAATAGTCAAGTCATATTTTCGGAAAGTGATTTCAACACCTATAGATCGTACAACCTTTTTTTAACACTTTGACTGCATCAGAATGAATTACTGTCTAGTGCCCTTGAAATCGCTCAACTTCAAAGACGCATAACTTTCGAACCAGTGGATTCCTACCGTTAAAACTTGGATTTTCGGCATTCTGTCGCCAAAATCTGCAGAGTAACATTTTAAATAGTTAAAAATCTTTGGTTTCCGGAGGTGAAGTTTACCCAAAGCATCAACTTGGAAAGTAAGCTTTTTCCTCGAAACAATTATGACCGTTCAAAGTATCATATACAAGGAGAAAGGTGTAATTTTATTGAATGTATACCATAAATGCGAGAAATCCAGGTGTCTAACTGTGATTCCAGAGCACGATGGGACGACCATTAGAATCAATCATCGGGTACTAATGTTCGCGCGTGTGTCGGTAAATTACGGATCTTCTAGACCTAGTGGTTGATTGTTTACAGCCCTCCTTTATAGATCAGTTTACAGCTCCAATTAGCGCGTGCTTAACGTTTGATTAGTAAGCGGCATTAGCCCGTAACTGGTGTAATGGCGTTTCAATGACAGGTAGGAGAAGGCGTTACATTCGCACGGGAGTCGCGTAACGCGTAATTAACGCATTCCACGACGATAACACGCTGCGGGCGCATTTTCCTGTTTCGCGGCAATCAGAAACTCTCACTGCGATCTCTCATCCCGCCTTAACCTGTCCGACGATTATTACGCGCAGGTCTTGTTACAACGATCCTGTAAAAACATGGGAAATTATAGCGATAATATCTCGTTAACTATTAGATTTATGATATACGAAGGTCAATATTTTTTTACGCAGAATTTTATGCTTCATCCGAATTCGATCAAAAATATTGGTTATTCTATTTAAAAAACTGAAGGTGACCTTCATATCTTGACAAAACATCGAAGTAACAAAAATCAGATTGCACCACTGTATGTCCCCCTAGGAACCATGCAACATTTGTTTGAACATTTTTTTTGTACAACAAATAACTTGCGAGTTATTTGAGACCGTCACGTTACGAGAGTCACCCTGTATACAGTTCGTTCTAAACAATTGTTACCATTACTTAACTTCTTTAACGTCATCAATAATTAAGAAACGAAGCCTTAACCAACATTTTGGTAAAGGAAAAAATTCTTCCGATTCACCTCAGCAATTATTATATTGTATTGTATATGTTTATAGCTTTGATATTGATATAATAATTTTTTCTTAAATACCTTTCTTTAATAATTACACTGTCGAACAGCCAAAAAACGTTTCGATTCTCACTATGTGATTCTTATACAGTTTCTCGCGCTGATTCCGAATCTGCCCTTAATTTTTCTCCCAGACGCACAGTTTTTGAGAAATTTGAGTTTGAAAAAAAGACATATTTTTCAACTTTAAACAAATATTGTGATGTTATTATAAAAGATATTGAATTGTTCTTTACAGCAAAAGATTCTGTAGACTTTCCCGAATCCAGTGATATCCAATACTAATACATTATGATTGTTTAAACATGTTTAAACGAACATTAAAGACGGAGAGACACCACTTTCGCACCCATTTTTGAGGATATTTTTCAATTTATATAAAAAAATAAGAGTCCAGCAGAAAATCGAACTATACCACGCGATAGAGCAGACTTTTATCTTGAGAAACCACTTTCAAGTTTGCAACGTCGACGTTTTTACCACCCTTATATTAGCTTGCCGAATTGTTGTCGTTGTTGTATGCATCAAATCTTGAAATCGAATTTTAAATCACTACCCGATGAGCTAGAGACTTAAAACTTTAAACATAGCTCAGAACTGGATGACAATGCAATATTACAAACAAAATTTTTTAGAAAACCTGTGCGTTTAGGAGAAAAAAAAATTTAAATATTAACCCAGTCACACCAAAAGACGCATGTGGAAGACAGAATAAAGAAAGGAGCGTCGGTAATGGGTCAAATATGGGGAATAGGAAAGAGAAGATTTGGAAAGGACTGGGGAAGGAGGATTTGGTTATTTGATAAATTAGTGTGGGCGGTAGAAATATGGGGTAGAAATATGGGGGTGGAAGGAGAGGGAAGGTATAGAGAAGTTACAGGAGAGATATTTAAAATGGGTTCTAGGGGTGGGAAGGTCAACATCAGGTTACATGGCAAGGGAGGAGTTACAAAGAGAGTTGTTAAGGGGGAGGGCGGGCATACGGGCGTGGGGATACGAGAAGAAGCTAGCGGGGGGAAAAGGGGGGAGTTGGCAAGACTATGTTGGGAGGAGGTAAGAAGAAGAGATAGGAAGGGAGGGATGAGGGATGGATGGGAAAAGGAGAGAGAGGACTTCTTTATAGAGAGAGGTTGGACGACAGAGGAAATGAGTGAGTGGATAGAGGAGAGAAAAGAAAACGTAAGCGAGGAAATAGTAAAAAGGGAGAAGAAAAATCAAGAAGAGGAAAGATGGGAAAGAATAGCAAGGTCCAATAAATGGTACGGAAGGGTAAAGGGAGAGGGCGTGCCGGGATATTTGAGGAAGGAATGGGGGAAGAGCAGATGGCAGAGGGTGGCGAGATTTAGGTTAGGAAATGAAATGAGGGGGATAGGTATTGGTTGGAGGAGGAGCTGAGAATGTGTAGAAAAGAAGGAGGTGGGAAAAGAAACTTGGGAGCATGTGTGGGAGGAATGCATGAGAATAGATGAGAAGAAGGGATGGCAGGAGAGAATGAGTGAGGTGCTGGATGATGAGGGGAGAGGGGAGGAGTGTTTGAGGAAAGTGGAAGAATGGAGAGAAGACATGAAAGAGAGGAGGGGAAGGTGAGAGGATTGAACGGAAACGGAAGTTCACACAAAAGGATGTAAATAAATAAATAAATAAATAATTATTGTAATTATTGTATATAGGTTATAGTATAAAATAAGTCTTTTGTAAATAATATTTCTTTCTCTCTCTCTATTCATACTAGGTTAAGGTAGTTATAAGTTAGATCATAAGTTAGAGATAAGGATAGTTTTGTAAAAGAGAAGGGAGTGGACAAGGAGGATATTGTGAAAAAGGATTGTAACTCTAAGGGGAGTCAATAAAATTATATATATATTAACCCCGTCACACCTCGCCGCGCGACACACGGTGAGTCGTCATCGCCGTGAGTGAGTCATCGCGTTCAGCGATCCCCACTCCGCGCGCCAGCGCTCCCTACTTCACTACGCGTTCCCACTCCGACTCATCCCTACTCCACTGACCCACTTCGCACCGAAGGAGCTCAGTTCCATTCCGGACTTTATCAAGAGACGTCGTCTCTCGGAGTCATCCTCTCATTCTTTTGCATAATAGATCACTAGTAATTCAGTAGATCATGCCATACAAGTCTTGCATCTCCTTTCTTACATCAAATTTAGCAGGATATTCATTTATTTTGGCTATAAAAAACGGGATAATAAATTATCTAATCATGACACAATGTTTTCCCTTTTACAAAAGATCTTGGTTGAAGTGATAATTAAAATCGATTACAAGATATGTAAAGACTAAAAAGTAGAAAATAAAAAATATATAGAAAAACCTTTTAAAAACCACGCTTATAGTAAAATGCACTAAAAAGGAGAAAATAATTTTTATAGACATTATTGACTATAAATAAAAGCGTGGAGCGCCCACGAAGGTTACGTCAATATAGTTTAGCGGTCCACGCTTTTATTTATAGTCACTAATGTGTCTAGAAAAATTATTTTCTCCTTTTTAGTGCATTTTAATATAAGCGTGGTTTTAAAAGGTTTTTTTTATATATTTTTTTTCGAACCAGAAAGCGAAATCTCTTCGCCCGACATGAGTTTGCCGTCAGTGGCGCTCACCACTAGAACGGGCGTTCCACGGGGTAAAACACGGCGAACGCGTTTAAACATGTTTAAACAATCATAATGTATTAATATTGGATATCGCTGTATTCGGGAAAGTCTATAGAATATTTTGCTGTAAAGAACAATTCAATATCTTTTATAATAACATCACAATATTTGTTTAAAGTTGAAAAATATGTCTTTCTTTCAAACTCAGAAAAACTGTGCATCTAGAAGAAAAATTAAGGGCGTATTCGAAATCAGCGCGAAAAACTATAAGAATCGCAGAATGAGAATCGAAACGTCAAAAAAAAAGTTGAAATTTGTTGGATTTGTTATTAGATATAACGAATTATTATATATAATTATTATATTATATACTTTATATTATCACACATATATATACGTATATGTTTCAATTATAGTTTGTTTTCCACAAACGGATTCATTTTAATTTAAATTCATGTAGATTTAGATTTTGTTTGAGATTAAAGTTGATTATCTCATTAAGTAAAACTTGTTTCTTTATCAAATATACACTGGGTGTACAAAGTGTTCGTACACCTTTTAAAATAGAATAACTTTTTTATAATTGTACCAGACAACCTGACGTTTTATAATCAATTAGAAGCATTGGTGTACTAAATGATCTGCGAAAAAGATTTTCCAAAAATTACAATTTACAAGGTTGCATGCAAAAATAAAAAAAGCGTTTTTTAAAACTTCTTTATTTGGGCCCTTAACGGAAATTTAAAATATATGTTTTGTAGATCTATGTTAGTTATACACATGCTGAAAATTTCATCAAAATCGATTAACGTGCCGAAGAGCTACAAGTGATTAAATGAGGTGAAAATCACAGTTTTTCGCGACTTTTGGTCAGTTTCTGCTTAAAATCCACAGATTCTTACATATTTTATAGGTGAATTCTTCTCGATCGAAAATTAAATATATAATAAACTTTGTGATTTGTGGCGCAAGGTTCGATCATTTATAGAAAAACAGCAAATGTGCAATTAATTAACCATGTTTCTCGATGTTTCGATCCTTATATGGATCATTCTCAAAGAGACATTTTTTGCGTCTGAAAAATAATATAAGTATAATAATAAACTTTGAACGAAAATTGTAACACAAAAGAAATAAAAAAAAACACACATGCTTGCTGTGACAATAGAAATAACTTTTAAACGGATATTAAATATTTTCAAATACCGGACTTTATTCCGTGGTGGCAGAAGTGAAACTGACGCATGTATTAGCAAAACCGCTAGAGCGAGTGTGTCCTATAGGACGGCCCATTCAATGATTGGTTGGTCGATATCAACCGAGGGTGATTCGTAATCATACTGGGCGGCAAATTTGAACGACATAACTGAGCAGTCTCTATCAAATTTTTGTACTCTTGGTGTTTGTACCACATTTTCATAAGTAATAAGTTTCGATATTACATCTGGTGAAAGATAAGAGAGAAACCTTCAGTAGAATCTAAATTCCATTGGAAATATCATCATAAATAAACATTACTGGTTCAGTAATAGTCATGAATCTTAGGTGTTTCGTACCTAAGATTAACGCTTTGTTGTTTAATCATATGAATGGTTTCCAATAGTAGCCTACGTTGTAAGTTAGATTCCCTGTCGATAATCTTCACGCTATCAAAATCAAAACTGTGGTCAGATTCCAATGAATGCTTGTTGCGTTAGAGAAAGAAAAATATTACGTCTATGCTCAGTTATGCGTGTGTCAACATGCCTAGAGGTCTGTCCAACGTATGTCAAGTTACGGCTTTTACAAGGTATTTCGTAAACCACATTACAACTTTTGCTTAAAGGCACTTTATCTTTTATAGGAGGAAACCATTTTTTCAAATATGACGGTATATTGAAAATGGTGTGAATACCGACCTTTCTAAAAATTCTTTGGATGTCGTAGGAGATGTTGTCTTACATATTTTGATGCGTGTCGTTTTTTTCTGCGTCAACCGATTGCGATAAAATTTTCAGTATGCGTATAACTAACACAGATCTACAAAACATATATTTTAAATTTTCATTAAGGGCCCAAATAAAAAAGTTTTAAAAAATGCCTTTTTTATTTTTGCATGTAACCTTGTAAATAATAATTTTTGAAAAATCTTTTTTGCATATCATTTCGTAAACACCTGCTTCTAATTTGATTATAAAAGATCAGGTTGTTTGGTACGATTATAAAAAAGTTATTCTATTTTAAAAGGTGTACGAATACTTTGTACCCGCACTGTATATTAGATTGAAGAACCCGCGGGATTGGATTATTGCATGCAGGTGTTGTTACAACGATCCGATCTACCGATCGATCCAACACCTCTTAGGATCTTAAACTACGCGATTCTTCACGTGATAACGGAAACGCTAGTACGGTCATGCTCCATTTCAGTGGCACACGATTTTCGCGCTCGGATAAAGCGATAACAACATATCGGACACGTACTCCAATCCTCCTCTAATTAATTTCTTCATTCCCGTTTGCTATACTTGGTCTCACTTCCGCTCTGAATCTAATTATGTTCTCATCATAAGTACGTACGCGTGATTTTTATGTTTCCGTATCTGCCATTTTATCTTCTGTTTCATTTCGTTTTAGCCCTTTGCAGTCGCAGCAATTTTAACTCGAGAATTAAACATTTTTTCCCGCAAGATCTTGCGTCATTTTTGGACCCGCATTTCTTAAATAGAATTATATGGGATAATTCAAATTGTTATATAAATCTAAAATTGAGTTAAATTTATATGGAATAATTCAAATTATTATATAAATTTAAAATTGAGGTTTTTCTATGGAATAATTTAAATTACTATTTCAACTTAAAATTGAGGGGTTAAATTATTATATAAATTTAAAATTGAGGTTAAATTTATATGGAATAATCTAAATTACTATTTAAATTTAAAATTGAGTTAAAGTATAATATAATTCAAATTACTATTTAAATTTAAAATTGAGGGATTAAATTATTATATAAATTTAAAATTGAGGGATTAAATTATTATATAAATTTAAAATTGAGGGATTAAATTATTAAATTTTAAAATTAAGGTTAAATTTATATGAAATAATTCAAATTATTATATAAATTTAAAATTGAGGGGTTAAATTTATATGGGATAATTCAAATTATTATATAAATTTAAAATTGAGTTAAATTTATATGAAATAATTCAAATGGTTATATAAATTTAAAATTGAGGTTAAATTTATATGGAACAATTTAAATTACTATTTAAATTTAAAATTGGAAGATGAACTATGTCGATGCATTGATACTAACTATTCGACCTAGGAGCGTAAAGGCTGAACGAGCTTTTTCTAGGATATTTTTGTGATTAGTTGAGGAGCAACCTAGAAGATACAACAGTGAATAGTCTTTGCTTTTTACGATCATATTTTCAAAGTTCTACAAATTAAAATTTTGTTGTATAATTTGAACATTTTTCTGATTTTAATTTAATCCTTTGCACCCAGAGCTATTTTAACTCGAAAATTATACATTTCTTCCGATCTAGGATAATTCTATTGTATATAATTTCTTTCATTTTGTGGATATGCAATTGATATAATACCTTATATTTAGAATACTTAAATGTTTAATAATTGATTAGCTACCAGCATATTTAATAATCTAAACAATAATAATAGTAAATGTCTTTAGCTTTTATTAAATGGGGAGACTCCATGCGTGAAAATGCTGTTTGAACTTCTTGCATTGTGTAACAAAACTAACCTTTTTGAAGTAACTGTTTTATTCAAATTTTATAAACATTTTTGAAAATTCAATAATTGTGTCAGGAGTTGACCATCCTAGGAAACGAGAAAATTACAATTGACCATATGTTAGGTAGTAGTTGACCATCTATAGTAAAGCCAGAAAGACTAAAGGTGGTTACTCTGATATCGTTTATTTGCAACAATTAGTACAAATTATTTATTAGTACAACTAGTACAAGAAAAAGGGCAAATACTAGGAGTGTGCGAGTACCCGAAATTTCGGGTACCCGAGCCTCGGGTCGAGTCGGGCAATGATCGAGTCGGGTCGGGTCGGGATCCCGAAAATTTACAAAGTTCGGGTATCCGAAATGGTAATCGGGTCGGGTCGAGTCGGGGTCCCGAAAGCTTGCAATATTCGGGTACTCGAAGTTAAAGCTTGGGCATTTCTGCGATCAAATCAGCGTTTAGTAAACAGTGTTTACTACAAATTGAAATATTATTACAACCGATGATTGGACATCTTAATATGCACAGAATTATTTATCGGCCCTCCGCTCCGGGTGGGTTGCGCCCGACCACTGGCGATATACCTGGAAAGGTTGTTATAGCATACAAAAAACGCGCACGGATCAGCTCCGAACCGGTCGATTATATTTACAACCACCGCGCTCCGACAACTTCAACCCCAACAGATGGACAACACGTGCGACAGACCCACCGAATTAGATCGATGGGATCATACATACACACACACACACACATACTTTTCTATTTTATATACAATATGGTAGGGTAAATGCGATTAATCCTGTGATTATGTACAATATAATTGCCGGTTATTATACAGGGTGTTTCGTCTAAAACAGGACACCTAAATATCTCTTCAGGTTATTGTGATGCAAAAAATATTTGTTACCATATGAAATCTAATTTAGTAATTTAATTAAATTAAATTTATTTAAATTAATTTAATATAATTTTATAATTTAATAGTATTTAATTAATTTAAATAAATTTAATTTAATTAACGATTATCATCCTAATCATCCGAAATCATCCCTCTCAATTCGTTTCAAACTTTTCCTCTTCTGGACGAGTAGGTGTTGATGTAAAAACAAACTTTAACAACAATTCTCTTTGGTCTAAACAATTTCGTGGTGAATTTCTTTTACAAATGTCCACCGATCCAGAGCATTCTATTTATCATTGATCCGGAAGCGCCCAAGCATTCTATCATTAAGTGCTCCCTAATCGTCGAATCAGATAATACTCGACAAAACGACAGGCGTTTAACAAATAGAAATCTTTCGTAAGAGGAAGCTTTCCAAGATTGATCCATTGGCTTCACTTTCACTGCTTCCATCTACTTAAGCGCGACGCTGGACGCGATCCGATCACTAACCCCGGCTGATTAATGGCCGCGACTAGTTGTCCATGTTTGAACAGAACCTGGCTCCCGTTCAATCCAGATCGATCCATTAGGTATTATCTGTAGACTCGCCTGTAAGCTGACCAATGAACGTATTTGGAGCGCAACTTTGACTCCTTTGACAACCGGAAGTCACGTTTTCCTCCTGCCATAATAACGCCTCGTTATTCTACATTAGGGGTGACCAACTTCTGTATGGTGACACAAGGTGAGTCTCGTAACATGACGACTTCAAATAACTCCCAAGTTATTTGCTGTACGAAGAAGTTCTTCAAACAAATGTTGCATGGTTTCTAGGGGGACATACAGTTCGGGGGTAAACTTTACTCTCCCGGACTCAAAATTTGTGCCTTTCTCCTGTAGGATCAATGGTTCAGAAGTTATGCTTGCTTAAAGTTGAGCATTTTTCAGTGTTTTTGACAGGTAAGGGCGCCGCCATATTGGTTTAAAGTGACGATAGCGCGCCGCTTACCGAGCAGATCCGCTAGATGGCAGCACGGACACACAGTAATATCGCTAACATAGAGACAATATCTCAGAAAATGTTTGAAAAGAAATATCGTGGAAAATATTTACAGAAACCTAACCCTCACCTAACCCAGACCAGTTAAAACGCAACATCGTGGCCATGTCTTCCAAAATTCAAACAACAATCGCAATACTACAGACGAGATATAGGAATAGACCTGACATCCAATGTATTTTGGTGTCCGTCGGTATTTGTGCGCTAGCGCCCCAGATCACCGACTAGATCTGCCAGCCCCTGTGCTATTCCATGTCACAGGCAAGTGGGCACAGGTGGAAATATTCGAGTGACACGAACTCCCGTAAGGCTGGACGTCTTTAACAGTCTTTCATCGGTGTCACTGGCATTTTAAGGTGAC
>CM052255.1:0-16209 GCA_028455795.1 Lasioglossum marginatum | reverse complement strand
CCGCACATCCTTACTCATAACACGTATTCCGTTAACGGAAGGTGATCTCTAAGCGTACACAAACAAGATTATCAACAAACTACTGGTATGTATGCCGAGTCAGTTATGGTCACCGAATTATTACGAGTGTATCAGTTTATCGATCACCATTTAACGATGCGTTACTCAAATGAGCACAAGACCGATCTTATTCCCATTTATTACGAAAGTCGTCAATGTCTTCGAGAAGCTGTTCGTCTTTACAAAGACCAATTTCCTGATCGCCGATGTCCATCCCGTTCTACCTATTCAAATTTAGTTAAAAAGTTCCGTGAATTAGGCAGTGTAGAAAATAAAAGACCTGTGAAAGTGAGAAGTGTAACAAATGAAGCAAATGCAGTCAATGTTCTTGGTGCAGTAAATGTAAATCCTTGTATCAGCACTAGACAACTCAGTAGAGAAAGTGGCGTTAGCCAAGCAAGTATCATCCGAATATTTGGATTACACAAATTCCATCCATATCACATATCGCTTCACCAAGAACTTCATGGAAGAGATTTTGAAAATCGCGTAAATTTTTGTGAGTGGGGTTTGAGGCAAATTAGAAATGATAGCCGATTTTTTAGTAACGTATTATTTACTGATGAGGCTTCCTTCACAAATCATGGTCAAGTTAATTTAAGAAATATGCATTATTGGAGTAATGCGAATCCACGATGGTTACGACAAGTGGATAAACAACGACCCTGGACTCAACGTTTGATGCGGAATTTTGAATAATAAAATAATTGGACCCTTTTTTATTCCCAGCACATTAAACGCAACTAGATACCTTACGTTTTTAGAAGAAACATTGCCCATATTTTTAGAAGATATTCCTTTAGAAATTCGTCGAGTAATGTGGTACCAACACGATGGCTGTCCTGCTCATTCTTCACGTACCGTAAGAGAATTTCTGAACAATAAATTTCCAAATCGCTGGATAGGACGTAATGGACACATACTATGGCCAGCTCCATATGGTTTCCCCCGATCTAACTCCTCTTGATTTTTTTTTGTGGGGAACACTCAAACATGATGTATATCGTGATCGACCAACTACACCAGAGATCATGCAAGAAAGAATAATTAGATCTTGTAGATCAATTCCAACAGAAAAAATTGAAAGTACAATTGATT
The DNA here is from genome assembly GCA_028455795.1 of Lasioglossum marginatum. Taxonomy (NCBI): domain Eukaryota; kingdom Metazoa; phylum Arthropoda; class Insecta; order Hymenoptera; family Halictidae; genus Lasioglossum; species Lasioglossum marginatum. The sequence goes on along the minus strand of CM052255.1, from coordinate 15,051 downwards.
GCCTTGTAAAACGTTTAAATATTTATGTTACTGTTCAAGGTCATAATTTCGAACATTTAATTTAGTTCAAATAAAATGATTGCATATTTTGAAGTTATCATTGCTTTATCATAAATTTTCTAGTCCAAAGTCATTTGAAGGTCATAGTGTATCACATTATTGAACTCGTCTTGACATCAGCTACAACATTGTGAAGTTAAAAATATATGGTGCTATTTAAAAGTTATCGATGACTTTCAGAAAACCTTGAAAACGACTACAATCGGAACATTTTTTTATATCACCATATTGGCCCCCTTTAACAGTACAACTTTTCTCTCTAACATTTTCTTCTATCTCTAATCCTAACGGAGCTATTTAGGTGGCCTGTTTGTCGTGAATCACCCGCTATATCCGATAGATTCTAAGTACACTATTCAATGTAACACAAACAGATAGTTCATAAGATATTTTATCGTTTATTTCAATACTGTATCTCAATACTACATATTTTATATTCACATTTATATTTTACAATGTTCTATGCGACAAAATACGCGCGAGCGCGCGAGACGCTCGCCAGTCCGCCGCAGCGGCCTAGCGATCCTCTCCACTACGCACCGGCGCACCCCACTCATGCGCACCTCCCCACTGCGATGCTTCCCCCACTGCGCTGCTCCGCACCGCCGGAGCCCAGTCGAGTGAGGCGAGCGTTCCATGCAGTCGTTCACCGGTTCACCGACCTCCGCCGACACGAGTCTCCTTCCGAGACTCTGCCGTACACCGTTTACTCTACACGTCGACTCGGGTCTCCCTCCGAGACAGTCGACTTTGTTCTAGTTTCAACCTTCAGCCGTGAGACTACGTCTCCTGGAGTTCTCTCCGATATTGTATCATTGCTGTACTCGCATATTATCTTATAATCTTGCATTTATAATTAAAGAACTTTAAACTAACGTCACTGTTCCTTATTTAACGTATCCTGCTGCGTATATTCAGTCGCGCTCTCAATTATTAGCTGCATCATAGCTTCATACATAACGGAACGTTTCGAATATCCGTCGAAACAATCCTTCGTTTCTCCGCTTCGTTCTGGACTACGTCCAATTTAACACTGAATACATTGAACGAGAACAAGCTTGTAACGACAATTCAACATCTCGACGTTTCTACAAACCGAGCAGCAAGCAGCTTCGCTCAGTCCGAGCATTTCTACATTCTACCCATTGAAGGAGAATCATCGTACGCTTAAGCGAGCGTTGTCGTATGCAGATTCCGAACGAGAGACGTTCGACAGCCAGAGAAGCTACACCGCTGCCTGCATCAACGTAGAAACTCCTCCGAAGCCTTCGCTAGCATAATTGCGTATCTACGTCGGTGAGTCGACATAAGAATATTATACGCGTACTGTTGCGCCGTATCATCTCGCGATTACCGAATTAGACGCGGAAGTAAGTTGCCGTGTGGATTCAAAGCTGGAATTCTTATTAATTTGCGTCTCTCTCCGTGATCGCGTTCGGAAATTATATATTTTTCCGCGAACTACGTCACGGGATGTAACAACAGTAGAAAAGTGGCAAATAAATACTGATATTATCTAACCTTATAATAATAACCTTATATATGCCCACAATATATAAGGACGAGAAGAAAAGGGTGGCGACGATACTAGAGAAAGATATCAAAACTGTAAGTCAGAATATTTTGTTTGAATTATAATATTGAAGTATGTGTTTTTTTTTAATCTTTAATCAATCTTCTCAATTTTTTAGACGGAAACTTTTGCTTTTACGACGGATGGACGGACTTCAAGATCCAACGAAAATTATCTATCCGTCATTATACATTATATGACCAGCAATTTTGTGATACAAAACTTTACTTTAAAAATAAGCAATGTCACCGAGTCGCACACTGGTGAACATATTAATGCGTTCTTGAAGAATACAATAAGGGAATGGAACCTCAATAAAACACAATTTCATATATTTTTTGTAACAGACAATGCAGCAAATATAGTGAAAGCTGTAAGATTAAGTCCTACATGGGAGCGAATTCCATGTATAGCTCATACTTTACAGGTATAAATATGTTAATAACAATTATTTACCGAAGTAGATTTTATTTCGTTGAACAATATGTGTTTTAACGGCAAAATGTAATACCTTCTTTTATTCAGCTGGTTATCAAGGATGCAATTAAACCGTGCACGGAATTAACATCTTTGTTGGCAAAATGTCGGCGAATCGTCGGACATTTTCATCGGTTGTCGACGGCCAATGAAAAATTAAAAACAGAGCAATTGACGTAGCATCCGGGAAGGGCGCCGTTAAAATTGATCATTGATTGTCAAACGAGATGGAATTCTCAGTATGATATGATAAATAGGCTGATCAACGTGCGTCGAGTGGACCGAAATGGAGAAGTATTCCACATATTTGAAATTATTCAAAGAAGCGACTGAAATGATGTCAGGACAAAATATACCCACCCTTCCGCGATACATTCCTACAATACACGTCATTCGCGACGGATTAATGAATATTCAGGAGAACGACAGTGGCAGCGAAACCATGAACTTTAAAAGGGATCTCATTACTGAACTGGACAGCAGATTTTCTTTTGCCACGAGTATGGAATGTCTAGTAGCATGTGTGCTTTTGGATCTGCGAATCAAAGATCGATTGTTGCCAACGGAGAGGAAAGAGCTATCTTAAATAAATTTGCAAAAACATACAGCAAACCCCCCACACCGAATGATGCAAGCGTTGCAGATGAAAACATCCGTGAGTGTAAAAGAATCACAAAATTGAATGAGATTGCATTTAATATAGTACGTACATATTATATATTTTTTTCAGAAGCATCATCATCATCAGCATCATCACAAACGCTCTTCGCCTTCTTCAAAGATGGAAGGCCAAGTCACAAATATTTTGCACAGCCAAATAAACACATATATAACAGAGAAATTGATTTTGCCGGAATCCTGTATCTTAGAGTGGTGGAGGCAAAATGCTACACGATTTCCCGATCTAGCAATAGTTGCTAGGAACTTACTGAGTATTCCCGCAACACAAACGTATAGTGAACGACTATTTTCATTAGCAGGGAATATTGTTACAGAGAGAAGATTGTCACTTTTATCGGAAAAAGATAAAAGATCGTCACTTTATCAGTATACTTCCACGAATAATAAAATTGTGCAAGGTATTACTTAAATATATATTTTTGCGTTTTCATACAACCTTCTACAAGTATAAATGTGTCAATTCGTCGTGTCAATTCTGCACAGAATTTACATATCCACTTCAACATTTGCAAATTCAGAAAAGACTTCGAGATGAACATATCTACTTATTTACATAAATCTAGAAAATAGTTGTTATTGCATAACTATCTTCAACATGAGGGTTATACAAATTCTGCACATACATTACTCAACATTATGTCCATTTTACTATCAAAATATATAATAAAACATCCCAAATATTTAGCATTATCAATATATTAAAATGATGAAAATATCGATGTGCCGCTCTTCCTGTTATGCGTAACTCGCACCATGTTATATTATGCAAGCCGTTCGCGTTCGTTGTTTCGTACGAAACGCACCCGCTCGCATCGATGCAAGCTACCCGTTCTGTACGCGCCGCTTGCTTCGTGCGAGTACTCGACTCGGTTCGACCAGTCGAGTCGAGCTTAGCTCGGCTCGCATTTTGCAGGTACTCGCACAGCGCTAATCCTTAATTGGTGAAAGAGGGGTTTTTCCAAGTTCGGTCCATAACATCTACGGATTTACCCTTCGCAGTTGTGGAGTTAGAAAGTTTGGCCATTTGTGACAAATGAAGTGGAGCTCTTCACAGGTCGTTCCAAGCTTTCGAACAATGAACTCTCGCTTCAGTTCTTAACCGAGTAGTATCCTTCCTTGTATCTTACAAATACAAGCGAAGTGAACTATACTTCCTTGCGCGTCGCGAGACAAGGCAAGTAACAAATACGGATCATCGCCACGGATCCGCGCGCGTATAAGGCAGGACCTGTTAGATACCCTTGTAACGATTACGTCTTAAGCGCGAGGCTCCCTACAACTCCTCTCCCACTCGCGAGCACGCACGCGGCGCGACAGTAGTACCGCGGCGGCCGCTAGGTGGCCACCGCGACACCGTCGGTTTCTCGCGAGTGAAACTAGAGCAAAGCAACTATGAATAGCGCGATGTAAAGTCGAGTCGGAGTTTCCGAGCAATACGGCCGAGGCAGATAGCCCACCGAAGAGCACCGAAACCGAGACTTCTCTCCGTTCCCTTGTAACGCCCAAATTTCTGTCGATTATCGCAGATGACGTCACCCCTAATTTTCGACCACAAAGGATCGACTGTTGACTGGACTACGTCCAGTTGATAACAACATAGGACAAATACAGGAGAACGGATGACATCACCCCTAATTTTCAGCCACAAAGGATCGACCGTTGCCCGGAATTCGCCCGGTTGATAACAGCATCTTATAAATACAGGAGAACGGATACGGATCATCAGTCGCTAACGAACCAGAAAAGTACGCGGATCGAAATACTGTCGGTTTATTTGTGTAATTATCATAAATATTGAATAAAGAGAGTCAGTGCTGGACAACGGTCTAGCATCTGGTTTTTTTTATAACAACCGAGTTATTATTACGTGACAGTAGCGGCGAACATTGGAGCGCCCGGTGGCAGCGGCGGACGTAGGCAGACAAGGAAGGGAATACTTTTCCTCTATGCTCTCCTCGCCGTTCTAATATAGACAATATCATTAATAATTATTTAAATAAAAATAAATTTGCGGTTTCGAAATGCAAGGTTCGTTGCGCGGTTCGGCGGGCTGTTTAGGTCTGTACGAAGCCTAATACATTGTAATCGCCACACTGAGCTCGAACGCGATGACGTACTGGATTCGTATCTGATGCGCGCGTTGCTTGACAAAAAACGCGAGTTTAAAGGAACGAATGCAACAGTTTAGTTTCGACAGTTTCTCGAAGCAGAGGCTTTTAAATATCGTGCGCGAGTTTCATTATTTTTTTGTTGAGTTTTGTTATTTTTAAATATTGTGATTTTATTTGTAGTTAATTGTTGCTGCATAAAAAATGGATCATGTACCCGCCAAAAGATCGAAAAAAAGATTTCAGCGTCACTGGTTCGATGCTGACGAAACTCTGAAGGTTTGGTTGGAAGAACTTCCTTCCGACGAATCGAAATGCGTCTGTAAAGTCTGCAACAAAATCTTCGGTTGTGGACTTACAGAAATTCGCAAGAAATTCGTCCACACGGGCTCATCAAAATAACATGGAGCGATTGCGTTCCTTTAACACCCCTTCGTGTAATGAGCCCGATGTACAGGATAACCAACCTGAAGAGTTTCTCCAGGAAGGCACATCTTCGCGTCCATTCCTTAAGGAAATAAGAACCGCTGAGATCCGATATGCGGCTTTCTTTGCCGAAAACAATATCGCGATCTCAGTGGCCCCGAAATTTCTTGCTCTCATGCAGGATATCGGTAAAAATCCTGCCGTCTTGCAGGGTATGAGAGTAGGCCGCACGAAATGCGGAAACATTATTTCTAATGTTCTGTGCGTTCGGGAAACCGAACGTATCGTAGATAACGTACGGCATACAAAATTTTCAGTTTATGAAGACGAAACTTCTGACTCCACAAACGATAAATGGCTCTCATTAGTGGTCAGATACATTGAGCCATGTCGTTTGTCTGTAACGACAGAGCTGTTGCAGCTAATTCATCTTGATGCTAGCGACTGTTTAGCGGAAAAGATTTTCAAATCTTTTGAAAATTATTTGCTGAAAATGCAAATTCCGCTAAAGAACGTCGCTGCTTTTAGCTGCGACAACGCTTCTGTCATGCTGGGATGCCATTCTTCATTGCTCGAAAAAAATCCTAACGTCGTCGTTATGCCGTGCGTTTGTCATTCCGCAGCATTGGCGGCAACTGCTGCTTGCGGTAGTATTCCTAAGGAATGCAATGATTTACTTCGGGGAGTCGCATCCTTCATTAATAACAGCCCCAAACGGGCAGCTATTTTTCGTCAATTTCGGGAGAGTTACGATAAATCTCCTGTCAAAATTCTAAAATTATCCGAGACACGCTGGCTGGCAAGGTACCAGTGTATCAAAAGAATTCTTGATACTTGGGAAGATCTCCGTAGCTTTTTTTTAGAGTATTAAATTTCAGAAAAGTTGGCAACTGCTGAGAAATTTTCTTCTTTGCTCAGCAGATTCGACATTAAAGGATATTTTCATTTTCTTGAATATGTCCTAAATACTCTAAATGCGTTTAATGCCTCGTTTCAAAGTAGAGAGACCCTGGTGCAGGAGCTGCAGCCCTCTTCTGCAAGGCTGCTTCATTTCTTCTTGAAAAATTTTTTGAAAAAACCCCTTTTACAGCACCTTGAATATATTCGGGGAATTGATTTTTCTTTAAAATCAAACCAAGTACCACTGAATGAAGTGCGTCTTGGACCCGACACCGAAGATTATTTGAACGAGGCATTGTGTCATGGGATGTCCGAAGTTGAGTTACACTCCTTCCGGAACAATTGCTTACAATTTTATATCATTGTAAGCAATAAAATAAGAAATCGTCTTCCCCATGACGATAAATTTCTTACGCAATTGACGGTCTTCAAACCGTCCATTGCATTGCTAAATAGCGACAGAAATTCTTTTTTCCTCAATGTCGCTGCAGTTGCCCAAAAATTGGGAAATTTTAGTGCCGAAGATTTGAAAAATGAGTGGGACATTTTGTACTTCGGCACATCCCAATCCCAAAAAGATCGTTGGGCACTGCTATCTTTCGACGGCATGTGGATGGACATCGGAATGCAAAGAAATTCGGACAATTGTCCCATTTTTCCACAACTTACAACTTTGGTAAGCGCTGTCCGATGTCTGCCACACTCCAATCCGAGGCAGAAAGAATTTTTTCGTTGCTCCCTGACATTAAAAATAAAAAATGGAATAAATTAGGACCTGACCTCCTAAATTCCATGTGTGTGGTGCGCACAACCCTGAAAGCTAGGCAAGAGTCTAGCCGCACCATGTCCATCGATGATGGACATTTAACCCTAATGTCAGGGAAGTATTTAAATACAAGTTCGCCGCATGCACAAAACTTCCATAAGTTAACATTGCATGCAGATGCGAATTTGTAAGGGTTGCATTTTTCATCTTTCCCAGTTTTGTCTTCTGGCGGCGGGTACATTTCTAATTTTTGAATGCAGCTGCAATTTTGTGTTCGGCTGATTTTGACCAATAAAAAATATAAGTATCTTTTAACATACACATATGTATAAATTATTTAATTAAAATATTCATATCGTTTCCTTTTTACTCCGCAGGACCTAGACGACTTGTACGTATATGTATGTCCATATACGTACGTAAGATACGAGAAGCAGTAAAGGGTGCTGAACGTCGAAGAAGAAGATCCGGGTATGTAAAGCTAACACTTAAATGTGATATAAACGGCATTAATATATATTACATTCCACGTCATTAGAATTATGTAGCTTATGTTATATTTGATATGGACATTTTTTATTTACACAGAAACGCCACTGTCTCGGAAGGAAATGGACATCCAAGAGAAACATTGAAATTAGAGCCTCATTGCGAAAAAAGATAAGTTTGCAATAACCTCAATATTTTATAAAATTCTACTATAATTGTCTTTCTGACTGTATTTTTTATTACATACACATACGTGTATATATATATTATTTAATTGAAATATTTATTAATCGTTTCCTTACTCCGCAGGACCTAGACGACTTGTTCGTATATGTATGTCCATATACATACGTAAGATACGAGAAGCAGTAAAGGATGCTGAACGTCGAAGAAGAAGATCCAACTTTTATAGTAATAAAACGTTTCTACAATAAATGAATGTATATTTTTAACATAGTTCTTCATTTTAAATTTTTTGTAAGGTTAACCAATGTAATTAAAAAAGTAATTAAAAATAAAAATGAAAATCGTTGCACGGGGACTCGAAGGCTAGCTCCAGATTGCGATTTATTCGCTCGACGGCCGAATTTCAGTTTCGTGTCCGTAAAGCAATGCATGGAAATGGAAAGTGCTAAAAATAGATGGTGGCTCGGTGGCTGGCGCAAGCGCACAAGCAGCGCACACGGACATAGCAGAGGTATGCTGGTGCGTGTAGCGCGCGAGCGCGTTGAAAAAGGGAAGTAGGGGCAACGGTAGGTCATAGTGGGGGCGTCTAGTCGCACGGCTTCGTACCACAGTACCACGATTTCGGCATCACTGCGTAGGAGTCCCTTCCAGCGGGTGGCAAACGACACCGCACTTCCTAAATTACCGATCCTCATTACCGATCCCCAAATTATTGATTCCAAGGCCTACGCGGCAAACGACTGTAGGAATCCCTTCTAGCGGGTGGCAAACGACACCGCAGTCCTCGAGACATCGCCGATTCTCGTATACCGACCGCGACCAAACCAGGTCACGAAGAATAATAATCGCACCGGATACCGCCGATCCGCGATTAACCGCCGAATCACCGGGACCGCCGACACCATAAGACTCGACACGACGCCGCGCCGCCATCAGTACCTCGTACTGTTCATGTACATAATCAAGCACACATTGTAAATATATATATTATTAAAGTAATCCCAAAAAGCCACAGTGTTATCATTTACGGGCAAACGAATCCTCGACAACCGACTGAGCCGGCAGACTTCTCCCGAAGTAATTATCACACCCTCACTGACGAATCCTCTGACAGGTCTGGGACGAAACGCGATTCCTTCAATTAATCCAATCCAATCCTTTGAACTAGCTAGCTTCCCAATATTAATTTGGCGGGGAACGATCCGAATATTCGCAAACCACATACGCGAGTTAACAGATGGCGATGATCTATTTGAGGCTAAGAACGTAGTAGTGCTAATGGTAGTCATGTTACAAACACATGACAAATTACACTGTCCAACAAATTCAAACTTTTTTTTGACTTTTCGATTCTCACTATGCGATTCTTATAGAGTTTTTTCGCGCTGATTCCGAATCTGGCCTTAATTTTTCTTCTAGACGCACAGTTTTTGAGAAATTTGAGTTTGAAAAAAAACATATTTTTCGACTTTGAACAAAGATTGTGATGTTACTATAAAAGATATTGTATTGTTCATTACCGGCCCCTAAAGGGCCGGAAATTCGGAGGTCGCGGAACTAGCTGCTACCAACGCGACTATCAAAAACGAAATGATGGCGATGAAACGCATGGCAGTCAGCCCTCAGCTACTGTCAACGGCATCGCCATCCCGCGGAGAAGGTTGAGGATTCCCCCTCAACAGGCCAAATTGGGAATCCATTTCTCTCACTTTTTAAGAAATGTCGAAAAATCTTATTTTCAAAAGCTTAAAAGATTCTCCATCCTAACCGTAATAAGATCTCTTATATAAATTAAATTCGAAATACTTACCATAACGGAAGGAGATCGATTTCTCCCATTTTCAAAAAGTTGTTAAAAAGCCCAACTTTCAAAATCCTATCATATTCTTCGTCACATCCGTAACATATTTGCCCCTATGACTAAAGGTTGAAATATTTACCATAGCATAGGAAAATCAACTTCTCCCTTTCTCTTAAAAGAAAGAGAGAAGTTTCAATTTCGAAATCCTATCATATTCTCCGTCACATCCGTAACATATTTGCCCCTATGACTAAAGGTTGAAATATTTACCATAGCATATGAAAATCAACTTCTCCCTTTCTCTTAAAAGGAAGAGAGAAGTTTCAATTAAATAATTCATACGCCTATGGTTTGCATTTATTCATATAGTCCTACTCCTGTGCAAACCTTCCGAACAAAGGAAATGCTGACTAGGCAGAAGAACGCTCAAAGAGGACTCGGTCCCTCTTCGCAGCGTCAGCATTTTCGCTAGCGATAAAAGCAGCTTAAGCGAGCAGCATTCAGTTCAGTTCAGTCGGTAGTCTGCAGCAAGCGCTCGTCGAGTCGAGTCGACAGTGAACCGCCGTCTAGAGCGGACCTCTGACGCGAACGGTCGTCGGAATTCGACCGGTACGGTCCTACCAATACTGGCCCTTGCCAAGTGTTTCTTATACAATAGTTTAGACACTGTTCTTTAAATTCCAAACAGTTTAGACACTGTTCCTATTTCCTATTCCTTACAATTTATTCAATTAATTACAATTATTTGCGTTAATCATAATTTACAATTTATTTAATCATTTTTATTATTATTTCATTGTACTTCATATTTTTTTTGTTGAATATATTATAATTTTTACCAGATTTCCCTATTGTCTCGATTCATCATCAACAACCAGGGACTAAATATTTAGAAAAGAATTCCTGCCTGTGTAAATCGGAATCTCGAAGTCTCAAATGCGTTACAGCAATGCACCTACGGCCGAAAGAAACACGCCAAGGAAACATAAGCTTCCAAGCTTTGAATTTTGATAGATATTCCTCTTCTTTCCTATTCGCATCCTATGCGTCGAGTACGCCGTATGGGAAGGAAACTATTCTACAAAAATCTCGCGCAGCAAATAAATCGTGCGCCCCGGGAAGATACATTACTTGGAACTACTGAAAACATCCGTTGTGACGTGAATGATCGCGTAGAAGTTTACAATTGCCAGTGTAGCATAAACACCTACGCGGATTGCCGTAGCGACAGTTCTAATAATTCGTGCAAGTTAATAAAACAAATTTCAAAGCCGTCGATTCGTCTAGCGTCCACGCCCGATTTTTCCGCGATTAGTGCCGTCAATCACGCGGACCGCACTCGCAAATTAAAACCAAGATTTCGGTTAGCGTCCACGCCCAAACACGTCGCGCTTGGTGCTGTCAACCACGCGGACGGCACCCATAATTCCACAACGTGCGATCGCTTAGCGTCCACGTTCGATTTTTCCGCAACCAACTGCGAAGATACTCTGATACAGCAGTCAGCTGTCACGCCGAAGCCTGTCAAGCAGCTGAAGGACGTTGACCTTCAGTCGACGAAACCGGTTTGCCTGTCAGTATCCAGCAGAGCAATTAAGCGTTGGAGACTCGGGAAACTCTCCTTTCTGCCGAATTTGCCACCATTGAACGAGATCAACATCGAGGATCCTCGTTACACTCATCTCGTTACTCTTCGCCGTCACATTCTGGGAAGATTTTATTAGTCTAAAATCGTGAGTTAAAATTAAGTCGTCTTTATTTTCATCGTGCGCGTAGTATTCGCCCCTGCACTCCCTGATGCGACTGCAAGTACAGGTGCGGGATGCCTGGCCAGTTTCAGGCATGTGAACTGATAGGGCCGAAAGACCAAGTTCGTTTTGAGATCCTGTCGATTCGGTTTGAGAAACAGTTACATAGCGGTTTTGGTTTTGTTTTTTTTGGTACAGGCTAGATGCCTAAGAATAACTCGAATAAATAGTAGTATAAAGGATATAATAGTAGAAAGTGAAAGATATACAGCGATATTTTCAAAATCTTTGAAAGCGCTACGGTTTCGCGAAAGACACTAAGTGGGAGTTGAACAAGGGAGGGTCGATCCTGCCATCCTCCCAGATCCTATAATATCCGGAGATTAGAGTGATCGGGTAGTAATACAGTTCAAATTTCGGTGTGAACGCGAGAGTAGGGATCGAGAATCGAGCTCAAAACCAGGAGAGTTGTAATAGAAAAGAGTTAGGACAGAATTGAGACTTAGTAGTGGATCAATTGAACCGGGACTATTGGTGAGAGAAATAAGTGAGCAAGGAATAGGGACAGGGCGTGAAAGTTTTTAAACTAGGGCAATTATCTATCTAGCTACAAGTGTTACGGTGGCGTAACATTTGAAACTGGATAAAGAGCGTAGAAAGCTAGTAAGTGAATTCATTCCACATGCGATACAGGAGCAAGGAACCTTTATATTACTGGCTAAAATAAATCAATTGAGCCTAGTTTTCGGCAGAGAAACGGGAATAAGCTTGGCTTCCAAGTCTAGCAGGCTGCGAAGTAGCGATTAGAGATCCAATGGAGTGTGTTACTACCCGAGCGGGTCGTCTCATACGAAATTGGAATCGCGCTATAGGAGTGGTATTTTTTAAATTTTATTACATTCTGCGTGCGGTAGACTTAAGTTAGGATAGTTAGCTATAGTTTGCGAAGAAGTTTAGTATGCGACTTTTGTTTTGTTATATTAGTGTGCGGTATTAGATAATATTGTTAGCGTGTTTGTTAATGACATATGTATTGTAATATATAGCAGTATATTGGACCAATAAATTAGGGAAATTGTTATAAAAAATAAAAAAAAGGGCCGAAAGACCAACAACGGTTCGAGTTTGTTTCGTTCAATAGAGTCGGTAGCCAGGCGACTAAAGCTCTTAGTCCGTGCTTTAGACTCATCGGGACGTGACAGCTTCCTTCCCAGATAAGCGCCTTGATCGACAGCAGGCTCGCTCCGATAAAAAGGATGCAAGCCTCGTTGAGCAAGGCAGTATTCGGTAAATCGGCGGGTAAAACTGCCTAAACGGGTAGATCCGGGGAGGGCAGCGGCAGTCCTATGCCGCCGCTCTCTCCTCCCTTTCTGTTTCAGGAGGGGAAGCGAAAACCGCCTCCAGGAAGGGCACCGGGCCGGTTCAGGCCACCGCCCTTCCTGAACCCGGTACGGGAGGACGGGGGGAGGGGAAGGGAAGAAGACCAAGAAAGGGCCTGCGGTTCTGTTCGCAAGCCTTCGAGGGAAGGCAAACAGCCCGCACCCGCCTCGTCGACAACCCCTCAGACCGAGGAGAAGTGGACGACGGTCGTGGGGAGGAAGGCCAAGGCAGCAGCCAAGGCCCAGCAGCAGCAGTCCTGGAAACCCAGAGCGGCTGCCAAGGACAAGGTGAAGATGACAATATCACCGAAAACGGCGGCTATCGCAGTCACCGTACCAGAGGGGTGCAAAACCACCCTGGCTATGAAAGAACCGGTAAATATGGAATCGGAACTAACAAGAATCACTAAATTGAAGGGTGCTGATAACTGGGCGCAGTGGAAGTTTCAAGTTACTGTTCTTTTAAGAGATAGAGATGCTATCTTGGTAACTAATGGTGGCCTTGAAAGGCCAGTGCTTCCTGTGGCAAATGCTACAGCAGGTGAGAAGTAACAGTTGGCAGACTGGTTAAAAAAGGATAGTTGTGCACAGAGAATAATTGCCACAACCGTAGTTGATTCTCAACTCGTACATATTATGAATTGCACTAGTGTGAAAGACATGTGGCAGGCGTTGCACAATCTGTATGAACAACGGTCGGAAACTTCGATTCACATGCTGCAACAAAGATGGTATCAGATATCAAAGGATCCCAAGGACAGTATGGCGTCACATGTGACAAAATTGAAGGATCTTGCACATCATTTACAACCATTGGGTGAGCCTATATCAGATTCCATGATTATGACAAAGATTCTTATGACATTGCCTGCGTCGTAGTGCCCGAGTCATTTCGTTACTGCTTGGGAGTCAACCCCTCAAGCGCAGCGTGTATTAAAAAATTTGGTAGAGCGACTTCTTGTAGAGGAGGTCAGATTTTCAGCTCGAGAAAAAAATTTGAATGAAGCTTTCGCAGCCATGAAGGTTGAAAATAAGAGAAGGCCATGGTTCAAGTGCAAAAGGTCTGGACATTGGATACGTGATTGCCCTATGAATAGACAGAATGACGAGGGCAGCGACAGGAGACCAAGAGGACAGGCTCTAGTGGCAGAAGCAACACTCTGTTTTGATGGTTGTTCGAATGACGCAGATATTTGATATCTGGATTCCGGGGCCACGGATCATATGTCAAATCGGAGAGAATGTTTCGTTAACCTCAAATATTTTCAGAGACCCCTTCCTGTAAATGTGGGGAAGAAAAATGAATCTGTCGAAGCTTTAGGCAGAGGAGATATTAATATCCTAGCCTATGATGGAACGCAGTGGCGAGAGAAGCATTTGTCACAAGTTCTTTACGTTCCAAATCTGAGACATAACCTGTTTTCAGCTGGATCAGCATTGGACAATAAATATCTACTGCAGAAGGATGCAGATTTGAAAAGCAAGGTGATATTGTTGCAGTGGGAGTTCGCAAAAACAAGCTCTGCGAAATGCAATTTAGAATATCAGGACGAGATCCAGAAGTCGAAGCCAACCTCACCGCCAAAGACAGTTTGCAAGCTTGGCATGAGAAACTTGGGCACCAGAATGCTGCGTATGTGAAGCGATACCTACAAGCTGAGGGTATCTCTGTAGACGAACGGGAATTTTTCTGTGAGGGTTGCGTCTTGGGTAAGTCACACCGCTCACCTTTTCCCAAACGAAAAGAGGGAGACAATAAATTGTTCATGCTGACCTCTGTGGACTTTTACAAGAGAACTCCATAAATGGATCGCGTTATTTTCTACTGTTTAAGGACGACTATTCCCATTATAGAGTCGTTCACTTTCTAAAATTTAACTTTTGATAAAATGAAAGAATTTCTAGCAATGACTCGAAATTTATTTGAAAGAAAAATTAAAATTCTGCGAACAGATAATGGATCAGAGTTTGTTAATCAGATGGTCGATGAAATGTTAAGGGATCGAGGCATCCAGCATCACAAGACTGTGGTCTTCACCCCTGAGCAGAATGGCTCTGCTGAGAGAGAGAATCGCACTATCGTGGAGTCGATGAGAACCATGCTACATGCAAAACAGTTGCCTTTAAAATTATGGGCTGAGGCCGTTAATATAGCTGTTTATTTGCTTAATTGTACAGGTGTGACCCCGCAGCACTCGAAAACATCATATGAGTTGGACGGAGAGCCAAATTAGGAAAACTAATTGTTTTTGGAACAATTGCCTATACGCATTGTTTCGGATCACGCGAGCTCCGTGGCGGCACGCGAGTCAATATGGGACAGGGGAGAGAGAGGCGACGAGGTTGCCAAAATCATAATAATGACTCGCGACAATAGCTGTTCCTCGTCACCTCTCACCCTTCACCGATCTGACTTCTAGGGCCCACCAAATTGCCGAAAAGTCAGTCGCTGTTCAA
>CM052254.1:8449347-8497698 GCA_028455795.1 Lasioglossum marginatum | reverse complement strand
GAGGAATCGTCGAATCTGACATAACATCGACTGTATCGCATTTCGGCTTGCCGATTCGGTGTTTCCGCGTATATTTCGCGGATTTGCATTCAAATGCACCGATCTAGCACGCGAAACAACGATTCGGCACAGAAATAGACTCTTGAGGAATCGTCGAATCTGACATAACCTCGACTGTATCGCGTTTCGGTTTGCCGATTCGGTGTTTCTGCGTTTATGTCGCGTATTTGCATTCAAATGCACCGATCTGGCACGCAAAAGAACGACTCGGCACAGGAATAGGCTCCTCAAACGAGGAATCGTCGAATCTGACATAACCTCGATTGAATCGCGTTTTGGCGTGCCGATTCGGTGTTTCTGCGTTTATTTCGCGTATTTTCATTGAAATGCACCGATCTGGCATGCAAAACAATGATTCGGGACAGAAATAGATTCGTGAAACTAGGAATCGTCGAATCTGACATAATCTCGAATATATCGCGTTTCGTCTTGCCGATTCGGTGTTTCTGCATTTATTTCGCGTATTTGCAGTCAAATGCACCGATCTAGCACGTGAAACAAGGATACGGCACAGACATTGACTCGTGAAACGAGGAATCGTTTAATCTGATATAAACTCGACTGTATCGCGTTTCGGCTTGCCGATTCGGTGTTTCTGTGTTTATTTCGCGTATTTGCATTCAAATACTACTACGCTACATCACGCAGGACGTTAGGATTCATGGACCGGTCGATAATTTTAGTGCTTTCCCTTTCAAAAATTGTTTGCAAAAGATATTTAAATGTATTAGAAAAAGCGACAAACCTTTGCAACAAATAATTGAACGTAATCTTGTTGCAGGAAAAGTAGAAAATATTAAATATTTTTAAGAAACAGCATTTAGAAGGTCCGTTAATAGGAGATTTGAAGTCTCCGAGCAATATAAAATTGTTCTTTATAATAATTTGATTTTAAAAATTATTGGGCCTGATAACTGCTGTTGCCTTAGTGACGGTACAGTAATTTCTCGAATGCTGTCCAACAGCCGTGTTTTGCACGGACATTTTGCACGTTCCTATACTGTGACACTATATTCTTATGACTGCGTCTACCGCGCCAAGACTTCAATCGAGAGCCGAACATAGAGAAGGTCAGAATGATAACTGCGACTACCGCGCCGAGACTTCAATAGAGAGCCGAACATAGAGAAGGACAGAATGAAACACGGATCGGGTGGCCGAAGCTTGTGCCGGCGACGGCGACTGTCCGCATCTCTTTCTCTCGCATACGCTGTCCTTCCTTGCGATCGAAACTTCATTCGTCGATTACACCACTAAATACAATTAAAATTATATCGTGTTTGTCTTGTTTTAATCAGAAAAATGCCATAAATACGTTTTTGAAAGTCCCATAAAAAAATAATGGAAATTAAGAAGCTTGAACATTCGATTCATGGTGTCAATGTAGTGGTGCTCACACCGATATATCCGAGCCGACATCAATCATCGCCGTCCTGCGGCGCGGCGCGGCGTTGGCAGGCAGTGGAGTATGTAGGCACTGTAGAGACAACGTTTACGTAGACGACCCCGTAGCATTCGAGGAATTACTGTAGTATCATCCTCTTGAATAATTTCCTAATCGCAAATAATGTGTATAAAGTAGTTGATAGGAAATGTTCCATTTTAAAAGATTTTTATGAGAGGCCGTGCAAATCATGAGAATTGGGTATTTTCTTAGTAGTATAAGAAGTCTAGATACAGTGCAGCGCGGCGGTGTCTTTATCGGATGATCACTCGCCGTGAACTCACTCAATGACTCAATCCATGTCATTGAACGCTCGGCAAATTGCAAGAAAATATATCGCATTATCCTTTCGAGGAATATTCTAGAATATTCAGAGAACAATGTAATAAATTAATTTAAAATAACTGAAATTGATCTTTCATTTTAATTTAGTTAACAGAATGTAAGGTAAATGTTACGTTAAGGGGAGGCACCTCTGATGACCTTGATCTTCACTTATGTTGTTTAGGACAACATTCTGAACAACTTTTCTCTATACATCTACCCGGCGCTCGGACTTAGTTTCCGAGATAATTACAAAAAACTATTGCTAGTACTGAATTGAATTTTCCGCATTCGTGCAGGCTCCGTGGCAATGTAAGTCTGCTCCGGCGCAGCGTCAGTTTACTGTTTTTGTAAACATGTTGTGGAGATCAGAGAAAGAAAACAGGGTCTCACTCTGGTCACACATATATAAGTAGTCGGGCCGGCTCTCTCCGCCCCCTTCCACGACCTAACCACAACTCACTCTGTTCGCATGTTTTCCCATTATTAGTTCAAATTCTGGATAACAACTACAATGCAAAGATTATAGGAATAGAATGAGTTGTGGTTAGGTCGTGGAGGAGGCGGAGAGAGCCGGCCCGACTACTTATACAGTGACTCCCAAAAATATTCGGACACTAGCTATAACTAACTTTACGACTTGATAATTCGTTTGTTGATAAAGCAATCGTCCTGGGAATTGTTTCTAGCAATAAAACATCTATTAATGTTAATAAACATAAATAATTTATTTGAAAAATATACATACATTTCATAATAAAAATTATTAAAAGAAATAATGTACCATTTGTGGATCACAAAAATATTCTGACAATATTAATTTTTCTATTTAGATAATGTAATTTAGCATTACAAAATTTGTTTAATACTTCATGGCATAACCATTTTGTTTAAGAACATGTCTTAACCTGTTTAGCATATTATTTGTAATTTTTTTAAATATTCAACAGTTATATTCGACCACTCAGTTGCAAGTCTTTGTTTTAATTCGGCTATCGATGTAATTGAGGTTTTTCGAATTTTTCTATCCAATTCATCCCATAAATTCTCGATAGGATTAAGGTCCGGTGATTGGGGCTGCGGTATAATAAAAATTCTTGCACAATACGTGACTTGTGCTTGGAGTCGTTGTCTTGGTAAAACTTAAAATTATTATTAAGCCCCATTTTTTCAGCACTTTGAACTAAATTATTTTTGAGTATATTTAAATAATGATTTTTGTCCATGATACCGTCAATAAACACCAGGTTACCATCTCCATATGACGAAATGCAACCCCAGACCATTACGCTGCCTCCGCCGTGTTTCACTGTACCTCTTATATTTTCAAAATTAAACTCTTTATTCGCTTTCCGCCACACCATTCTTCCGTCGGAATTGTACAGATTGAATTTGCTTTCATCAGCAGATATGACATCCTTCCACCATGTCTCATCCTTAGAAATTAGATCTCTTGCAAAGGTTTTTCGTTTATTCCTATTCTTTTCGTTGATAAATGGTTTCTTTCTAGCTACTCTTCCATTGTAATCAGCTTGCCTCAGCGTTTTCCGAACTGTTTCGGCTGACACATTTTTGGAGCTTTTTCCTAATAGCTCACTAACTAGTTTTGGAGCACTTAAGCGCGGATTTTTTTTCACTTTTCGGATAATTTTGCTTTTCTCCCTCGTACATAAGAGACTTGGTCTTCCAGTTTGCGGAATAGAATCAATGCGATTCTCAATATAAAATCGTCGACAGATATCTGCAGCAGTACTCTTACTTATACGAAGCATTGCATTAATTTCGCGATAGAAATTTCGCTTTTTCTCGATGAAAAATTACAAGCTCCCGCACATCGAAACTCGTATTCTTTCCTTTGCGACCCATTTTGAACTCTGAATTCACGTTTACTGCTGACAGTAGTGAGGTGGCATGGACATCTAATGGTCCACGAGATTCTGTTTGTAAACAAACGTTTTCGCGTTCTTGGAATATCGCGTTCCCAGAAGGCGATTGCCAGAGAAATATAATATGTGTCCGAATATTTTTGTGAGCCACAAATGGTCCATTATTTCGTTTAATAATTTTTATTATGAATCGTATGTATATTTTTCAAATAAATCATATATGTTTATCAATATTAATAAATGTTTTATTGCTAGAAACAATTCCCAGGGCGATTGCTTTATCAACAAACGAATTATCAAATCATAAAGTTAGTTATACCTAGTGTCCGAATATTTTTGGGAGTCACTGTATATGTATGACCAGAGTGAGACCCTGTTTTCTTTCTCTGATCTCCACAACGTGTTTACAAAAACAGTAAATTGACGCCGCGCCGGAGCAGGCTTAACATACATTGCCACGAAGCGTGCACGAATGCGGAAAATTCAATTCAGTACTAGCAATAGTTACCCCGCATACCACGCATACAACATCCAAGAGTAGTCTTTGAAAATACACTATGGAGATGAGAGAGAAAACACGGTCTCACTCTGGTCATACATATACAGGGTGTTCGACAATAGATGGGAGAAAATTTAAAGGGTGATTCTCGACGATAATATAAGACGAAAATGAAGAATAAAAAAATTGCGATTCCGGCTTCGTTATTTAGTTATTAACAATTAAAAATCCGCCTAAAATGCGGCAACACGTCTAATAAAAGTACGTTGCGTACGTCATAGAGGCGCGCGACAGTCACGTATCAAGTGACAGATGCATGCATACCTTGGTTTTCATTTGGGGCCCCAGCGAGGTGAAAATGTTTAATAAATCGTTGGACGACATTGAACCTATACCTACTCGTTAAAGTCCACAAGGGCATTTCTAATATCCACCCTATGGAATTATCGAGTAGAAGGGGTCAATGCCCTTTCACTTTTAAATTGTTCTCACACATATCCACAAATCCTTATCCTACACTATAATTGTTCATAACACCGTACATGGTAACTGGAACAAACCACGATAAAATGGTAACCATTGGGTTCATAAATGTTGAATAAAACCCTCGCAAATGCAAGTATCCACAAAAATGCACATGCGTACCGGAATCATTCACAGCTAATTCACGTGTGATGCACCTCAATTTGACTTTCACACGCGAAAAATAAAATATTTTAAGAAAATGTGTTTCTACGAGATGAATCGTCCGTACAAGCTAGCATCCGTATGCACACTGATTCGAGGCAGCTGATGTGATGAATGTTACACACATGAGATATTTGGCGGTCACAGACAGAATGAGAAAGAATTGCGAAATTCGTGAAAACAGGATAGACAATGGCGCGTTCCCCTGTTGGCAACTTGGGCAAATGCCCGGGGCCCCAAGCAAAAGGGGGCCCCGAATACGAACCAAGATCCAAGATCCAAATTCTACATTTTTCTCATAAAAAGATTTCAAACTCAAACTCTAATTTGGGAAAATTCATAATACAGTAAAGTCGCGATTCTTGTCAAACAGCCTGTGTTCTGCATGGACAGTGATCGCATACCGACATTATTTTTTTATGACTGCGCCGTCCGCGCCGAGAGTTCAAACGAAAGCCGAACGTTTGTCTAACAATTCTAGCTTTCAATGCACCGGCAGAACGTTCTTTCAATGTCTCTAAAAGAATTAAGAACTACAGTGGCCGGAATTAATATTCGGACGCTCTAAAAAAGACGATAAGGAATTGAAGAAAAAATACTAAAAAGTTGCATTTTACAATTCTTTTTTGTGGGCCTATATCGAAAATTTAAAAATTACGTTTTGTAGATCTGTGTCAATTATATGCACTGTGAAAGTTTCATCGAAATCGGTTGGTGCGGGAAAAAGGACAGACATTGAAAGATGTAAGAATCCTTAGATTTATTGCAGTTAGAGGCCGAAAATCATGAAAATCTGCAATTTTTACCATATTTAAACGTTTGTAGCTCATTGCAACGTCGACCGATTTTGACGAAATTTTTAGAATATGTTTAATTCACACAGATCTACAAAACGTATTTTTAAAATATTAAATTAAAGTAAATATTTAAATAAATATTGCAATCTTGTATGCATTAGATTTATAATGCTCTTTACATATCAATATGTGCAATTGTTTACAAAACATTTTGTATTTTTATGTAAAAGGTTTTCATGAATGAAGAAGAATTTATTCCACTTTTTAATAATAAATATGTAGATGTTATTACAATTGTTTTATTTTTTCCAACGTGAAAGTTATTTAATTGGGATTAGGGACTCCAAAATTCTACTTTGACCAAGGCCCCAACTAGTTATAACGCGCCACTGAGGATAGATAATGTATTGGTATAGCAACGCGCGATGTTTGGGCGGGAGTTTGCTGTAGATCTTCATTTGTTTTATCGATCAGTCATTGACCTCATCAGCTGTCTTGAATCAGTGTGCATACGAACGCAAGCGAGTACGGACGATTCTTCTGGCACAAACAAATTTTCTTAATACATTGAATTAGGGTGTTAATTACGTGGGTGTAATTTCGTTTGCGAAAGTCAAATTGATGTGCATCAAACGTGAATTAGCTGTGAACGATTACGGTACGCATGTGCATTTTTGTGGATACTTGCATTTGTGAGGATTTTATTCAACATTTATGGACCCAATAAATACCATTTTATCGTGGCAGAGTATTATGTACGGTGTTATGAACAATTATAGTGCAGGATAAGGATTTGTGGATATGTGTGAGAACAATTTAAAAGTGAAAGGGCATTGACCCCTCCCAGATAGCACAGGACGTCCTAAAGACGTCCATTTTAGGTCTGAACGTCCTACGTCCTAAAAGGACGTCTTAAAGACGTCTTGAAGATGTTTTTTTAACGTTGGTTTAACGTCAGAAATAGGACGTTTTAAAGATGTCTTTTTCGGGGCGTTTATGAGACGTTTTATTTTAGACGTCTTAAAGGTTTCTTAAAGATGTCTTTTCCGGTACGTTGGTTTAACGTCTGAAATAAGACGTTTTAAAAATATCTTTTTCGGGACATCGGTTTAACGTCTGAAATAAGACGTTTTAAAGACATCTTTTTCTGGGCGTCGGTTTAATGTCTGAAATAAGACATTTTAAAGACGTCTTATTCAGGGCGTTTTTAAGACGTTTCATTTCATACGTCTGTGGGACGTTCATAAAAAGTGTTACAGGTCCAAAAATGTTAATTATATATATATATATATATAGATCGCGCTCTGATTGGTCCGTGTTTTTCGTTGATAACTCCTAAACAAAGCCGCGGACGCCATTTTTGTTATTGAAAATGTCGCTTCAAATGACCCAAGGAATCTCCCATTTCAATTTAACGCTGTCGTTTTGCGAAACCCTGTATAATTTGTCATGCGAAAAGGGACTGGGACCCTTCCTCTCTTATTTTCACATGACCAATCACATATATATATATATATATAAAACACGGACCAATCAGAGCGCGACCTAGACGCCTGTTGGCACGTTCAGCGCGGCGAGCTGGCAGGTGAGCTGGTGGTACGCCGCGATGTCGCAACAAACAAAATTTTCTCGATTGTCTGCGATTTCGATGAGCTTTGGATATGTTATCAAGACCATGATTCTGAACAACATTTCCCTTTAGACTTTTTGCCTGTCGTAGATTTAAGCATGGTCGTTAATCGGGAGTTGCCGGGTTCGGCTACCGAGTGCTCGCGCGTGTATTTACATTGTAGCGCGGCCGAGACGTTTGATCGGCTGCGCAGAGTCAATCGGTCAGATAGCTTAGCAGCTCGACACACGACAATGGAAAGTGGAAACGCCGAAGCGCACGGGTCGCGTCAAAACATCAAATCGATATAACTATAATGTAACAGTGAGTATTAACGTTGGTCTTATTTGTTCGAGATAGTGTTTGTGCTTATGCCCTTCTACTACATTTGTTTAAAACTTTCATTAATTTTCGTACATTTTTTTAAGGATACAGTTTTTTCGGTTGCTGCTGGAAGCTGTTGCTGTTGCCGAAGGTATTGCTTTGCGATTGCTGCCGATGTTGCTATTGCTGTGGGCCGAAGTTGCGTAAGTTCTTATTATTATTACAAACCATAAAAATGCCACACGAGCATCGATTGCCACAAAACATGATCTAGGTCCTCCATTTCGTAGCCACACTTGCAGTTGGTATAATCAACAATACCTACATAGATCAATGAGGCAGCCAAGTTGTAGTGATTGGCTCTGATACGATTGACAGTAGTAACAAACTCCCTTTTGAGACTTTCAAAGTTATTATTTAATTGCTTTAATTTGATAAATAATAATATAGATTGTCCCGCACTCCTGAGGCAAATAAATTTCTATGTACCTGAACGAGTTTTGAGAACAAGACCAGGATTTCAAACAATAAAATCCAAATCCTCATATGGAGTAATACATCCATTAAATCGCATTATTGCTAGCTCTAATATATTTTACAATAATATTGATTTTTTTAATGGCACGTTACAGGCATTCAAAACAAAATTGCGCAATACTATTTGTTAATCGTACCTGTATTTATTTAGTTTCGTGCGGTCCATTCTTATGTAAATTTTAGGTTAAGACTTTTTTTTTTTTTTGTTATGATTTCTTTTTGTTTTTATCAGTTTTACTGTAAAAACTGTATACATTTGTATAAAAGGACCTCGGTCCGTATATAATAATAATAATAATAAAAATAATAATTATTGACAAACCAAGGGATTACAGACAAAAAAGCACTCAAAGAAGGTCTTGCCCTTACATAAGCCCTGATCAGTGATTGTGGCGTTGGTTCGGCGAAAGGCCTCTATTTTGGACAGGCAAGATGTATCGGAGAAGGGAATGTACTGCACATCGATGGAGTCGAAAGCAGTGGCAGATTTGGCAAGATTGTCGGCGTCCTCATTTCCTCGCAAACCTATGTGAGAAGGAACCCACACAAATTTTATAAAGCAGGAGTTATTTTGATTGAATTGTATGAATTTTTCCTTGATGTCGAAGATGTACGGGTTGGTTTTCACTTGAAAGCTGATCAATTCTAACCATTGAAGGGCACTTAAAGAATCAGAAAAGATAATGAAATTGCGATTTTTATGTCTTGTGGCAATGTCCATGGCAACATAAAAGGCCAAACATTCGGCTGTGAAAATCGACGCGCTGTTATCAACGATTTTCTTAATACGCAGGTTAAGATCATAACATATACACGCTGATCCAACATAGCCCGAATCCGACATTTTGCTGCCATCAGCGTAGATTATATACCATGGTTACACATCGAGGTATCACGTGAATCGATATCGATCCCCACTGCGACGGCCATGACGTCGTGTGTGATCCTTGCCATAGACAAGAATCGCAGGAGCGATCTATATATATGTATTGTGACGTGGCATTTCCGCCAGCGTTCCTCCGAACCGGTAATCGGAAGACCGGGTCATCCTCTGGCAGCGAGACACGATTGAGATCGGTGCGAGCGCTCTCCCTGGGCACGCGCGAGACCCAGGGGACGAGAAACTTATGTTTTTGAGCGTCGCGCCAATTTGCGCGACGCGATCTTGCAGGACCGTAGTCGGGTCCCAGGGGGACCCGAAACTCTTTCCCGTTGGATTCCGCAAAGACTTCTCAAGAAGAGACGCAGGGAGGACTGGCTCCGGCAAACATTCAGGAGAAGAATATCGGAAGATCAGCACGGCCCAGGCCAAACAACTTGGAGGCGCCGACGAGGGAAAACCGTACGCAGAGGAAGATTCTCCTCACCCGGTCATCGCCTCGTCCGGGAAGAAGCCTGGCCAGCTGCCGGATTGGCTGACGCCGATTGTTATAGCGGGAAGCGGCCAATCGGCGAACGCCGCTGCCAGAGGAAGCGCGAATCGCCGGAGGCCAGGGTCCATCGCGTAGCGTCTAAAACTTAGCTCGCGATTGGCCAAAGCGTTGCGCGAGGGAAAGAAGTAGGAAAGTGGGGGACGCTCTGCTTCCGCGTTACCGAGTCACTGCATGCGAAGCCATTGCTTCGTTACCGCTAGTGTTAGCTGCCGTAAATCACTGCTTCAATATTGTACTTTTGCGACCGCTGCCGTGTAGAGGAGCAGGAAGAAAAGGGAAAAAACTGCCGAACCATCAACCCTCCTGTAACCCTTGGTAAGCGCCGATCAGGTTTTCTTTTTCGTTTGACGAAGATTCTCGGTTTTGCGCGTGTGGCTCGGTCGGCGTTTTGGCGGGTCCGCGGTCGCGTCGCGAGGGCTGACGACTGGGATTCGAAGCTGCCGATCAATCGCGAAACTCGAGTCGTGAGGAGCTCGAATCTCCTGGGCAACGGAAAAGGGAATAATTTAACGAGTTCGTTTCGAATCGAGGAAACGAATATCATACCGGGTGTCGTCGTCAGCCCTGGCCAACCTCGCTGCCGTCCCACGGTGGGACGCCGCCACGTGCTCGATTCGTGTTCCGCGACTCTCAGAGACGAACGAAGCTCAGATTGAACCGCGTATTCCACCGGAATTCGGCCGTAAATTCCCCGCGTAGGGTACGAGCGCGTGTAGACCGTGTGCTGCCGAATTCGACACGTCGGCGACCATCTTTACGAGCTGCCGAGCGGTCTCGGCAGCCATGTATTTCCATCTTCGTTGAATAAACGATCTTAGTTGCCGAAAACCGAGAGTTCATTCTCTTACGAGAAACCTTCCTGCCGCAAGGAACGCCTCCTGTTCTCCCCGTGTTCATCCTGCGCCCTTAGAGAGCTATCCCGGGTAAACCGCGGTCGTCGCGATCTCATGGTTTCGAAGTTGTCGTCCTATTCATCTTGCGAGAAATTTCATACGACACGTAGAAGTGTCTGGCGCCCGAAAATTCGCGTTAGCTGCCGGAAACCGCGAGTCTGCGACAACCTTTTTGTCCCGGGTGGACCACGCGTCGTGCGGCCGAGCGTGGCCCGGCCTTCCGCCTGTAAATACCCGGTGTCGCAAAGGGTTTCGCCCTTCTGGCGACTCTCACTTGCCGAGCGACGTGACAGTATATATGTCGGAGACCGAACGGAAAGATTCTCCATTGAACCCATCGGAGTTTGACCGGAGACGTTCTTCGCCGATTCACTCATTTCTTCCCACGAAAATCAAAGAACAAGCAAACAATGAGCGCTGCCGACCACCCTAGTCCGCGATCCCGTAACGCAACGGCGAGACACGTCAACGAGCCCACGAGCCTGGCAGAACCTTTTACATAATTTCACCTCTGTCCGTTTCCGTTTCTGCCCACGACGATAGCTTTCCAAAAACTCAAACGCTCTGTCCTGTAGCGTAGCCGAAAACGTTCTGCCGCTCGTGGTCACATTCAATAAGGCTCCAACCCATCCCTTCGGGGGGCCTCATTTCGCATCTCTCCTTGCGTCGGCACGTAAAGAGATGCAGGTAATGGGAAACGATTTATTGCTGTTCCGCTGGGAAATTCCTAAGACACGACCAAGCATCTGGCTTTCAGCTGTTCGACGAGAAACGCATAAACTAAATGCCTAAATTGTTATTTTAGAACTAAACTTAATCCTACGCAGACGTGTAATTCCAAAAGACAAAATAATTGTCTTGTACAATAGATAAGCGTTACGCGTTATTGCCAATGGGTTAAATGAGCTGCCGTCACGTCCCGACATATACAGAGTGGAAATTATAAAGCGTTACAGTCCAAAATCTCCGAAAATATTGATTATACGCAAAATACCGAGGGGGACATCATGTGGTGGAACTTTTATTTTTCCTGGTGGACACACCAAAGTGAGATGAAGGTCAACTTTTGTTTTTTAAATGGAATGATACGTTCTTTTATCCACCATCAAATAGTGCGTTTCAAGACGAATTCAACGACCTATGACTCAAGGTCATTCAAGGTCAAACTTGTAGTGAAGCTTTTGGTGTGACAGTCCTCGTTTTGGTGTGAAAGTTCGAAGGCACGAAGTAAAGTACAAATAAAACGATCACATCTTTTCTGCATTTCCCTGCAAGTTTGACCTTGAATGACCTTGAGTCATAGGTCGTTGAATTCGTCTTGAAACGCACTATTTGATGGTGGATAAAAAAACGTATCATTCCATTTAAAAAACGAAAGTTGACCTTCATCTCACCTTGGTGTGTCCACCGGGAAAAATAAAAGTTCCACCACATGATGTCCCCCTCGGTATTGAACAACTTTCATCTGAAACATTTTTACGTATAATCAATATTTTCGTAACGTTTTATAATTTCCACCCTGTATATACAGGGTGGTCCGCTTAAATAAAGCCATCTAAATATCTCTTCAGGTTATTGTGTTGCAAAAAATATTTGTTACGTAATGTGCATGGTATCAATGGACCAAATATCTGGCAAGAATATTTGTTTCCGAAGGTCATTTTTTTCGGAGTTATCAAGATTGTTCGCAATAGGATATCAGGACTGGCTCGCTGGACTGTGGTTTAGTGAATTTGTTTATAACTGGTCGAGTGTGCGAATATTCTTGAACTTTTATTGAAAGAGCCTGACGAGCTCTCTTACAGGTGCTTTTCTTTTCGGCGATTCGACTCTCACTGTCTTCTTGAAACCGGCACGAGAGACGGCAGCGATTCGGCATCGAACGTTACAGTTCAAGTTCGCCAATCAGAAGTTGAGACGACACTYAGACAAAGACGCAGGTTCGTGGAAYAAAAACTGTAAACAGTCACGGGTGACGGAATCTCCGGAACGCTTAGAAACAATATCGCCTCAAGCAAACAGGCGAGCTATTAATAGCTATTAGGAACGATATTTCGATCCCATAGATATGGTTTTGAACAAAGATCATCGATGTTTTTTGATACGTAACTACATTTTTTTGTATTTCATCATGTAACTGATCGAAAAATACATTTAGATATGTATAAATAACTTGACCTTGAAATGACCTTGAGATGAAGTACTTGACCTAAAAGATCAAGGTCCTTCACCATCTTCGTCCTTCATGAAGTGATATTTCCTGTTGATGTGTTTTGTCTTATTTGTGACTTTTTCCTTTTTTATCCAATCCATGGCCGCCTTACTATCTGTTCTTAACTCTATTAGTAACACGATTATATTATTATTGCTTAAATTACTTATTAACCCTTGTATCCATTTCGCTTCTTGCACTCCTTCGCATATCGCGATTAGTTCGGCTTCACAAGTGGAAAGTGCCACAAGATTCTGTTTCTTACTCCTCCAGCCGATTACGTTATCACCTATTTTGACCACGTAGCCACTAGGACTTGGCGTCTGGTGTACGATCCCAGCTAGCATCTGTACTTATGGACAGTTTTCCACTTGCTCTGCTGAAACATAACTTATAATCCTTTGTTCTCTTTAAATATTTATACACTCTCTTTAAGGCTATTAAATGAATATGCTTTGGTTTTTGGCAATACTGTGATAAATAACTTACGCTGAATGCTATGTCAGGCCTTGTATCTACCGCCAAATACATCAATGAACCCATCATTTCTTGGAACAATGTTTTATCTACCTCGGGTGAGTCCTAGTGCTCGTTCTAGTTCTGGTTTACATCCATGGGTGTTCTAGCGGTATTGTACTCTTCCAACCTGTACTTGGCTAAAACTCTGTCAACATATGCCCCCTGTGATAATTCTATTCCCCCCTTGGACTTTTTTATTTTTATATTTAAGAAAAATTTATCCTTATTTTCGACTATATTTAATCCTTGCCTGACTATTGACATTACATTCTCTATTATCTCATTACCTAACCCTACTACCAAGAAGTCGTCTACATATATGCCAAGTAATAGTAATTGTCCGTTCTTTTCAAATCTGTATATGCACGGATCTTCTTTCAGTCTTATGAGTCCTATTGTCTTTAAGTTTTTATCTAATTTTTCGTTCCAACAATGACCAAATACTCTTATTTAACTTGCATACCATGTGTTTGTCGCTATCGTAGCCTGGGGGTTGCTCCATTTAGGCTAGTTCTTGCAAAGTCCCATACAAGTATGCCGATTTTACGTAATACTGCCTAATTGCTAAATTGTATATACTCGCCATTGCCAGCATTGCCCGTACAGTCTCCAGTTTTATCACAGGCGCAAATGACTCCGCATAGTGTATCCCTATTTTTTGCTGACATCCTACTGCCACTAGCCTGGCTTTGTAACGCGTGGTTCTCCCATCTGCGTCCTTCTTTTTACTGTACACCCATTTGTAAGGACGACCGATCAAAGAACAACAAGATGTCGGGTTTAAATAAAACGTTTATTCCTTAAAACAACCGTTGGTATCTTCGTTCACGCTACAACCTAACTCGCTGTTTCTTCGTTCTATCCTTATAAGCGCTTCCGCATTGTAGGCGGTTACTTTCCAAAACCAATCGCAAATCTGGCTAAAGTTAATGTACGCCCTCCAAATGGCGACAAGGTGAGGGAAACTGACCGGTTTTTGGAGGTGCCCTCGCCTTGAGCCCTCGTTGCCTACCTAAGGCCCTGTACGGCCCGCACTTGGTTTGCAGATGTTTTACGGCACGTCAACGGCTATTGAGACCTTTAGCTAAAATACGAAGTCTCTAATAAATTACCATAAACAGAAAGTTCCGCTAAATCTCAAAAATAGCCTGAAGTCACGTCCGCACCGTAATCATAAACTGCGCCCCTGAGCAACACACGGTACCCTACTGCGACCCGCATGGTCCACGGTCACTCAAATCCCTTACAACTCGGCCAGCCTGATAATTTAGCCGCCCCGGCTAAACTCTGCAAAACAATTTTCGGCTCCTATATAATTTTTTGTCAAAATATGTCTTATTATAATTTTGTAATTTAATATTGTTCTCCGCTGCATTGCGGCGACACGCGTTTACATCTAATGGTTTTCGATTAGTCCATTCATGAATATATCCCTTTAGGGGTTTTACCCCTCTGATCCACACCAAATAACAATTTAGAAGGAGTCTCAACAACAGATTTATTTACAGTATTATTTAAAGCATACTCGATATCTTCCAGAACTTCATACCATCGTTTTCCTTGATAATTTTCTGTCATCTTTGCAAGTAACGGATCCAACACACGATTTACCCTCTCCACTTGCCCGTTTGCTTGTGGAGACGCATATTTTGAATCGCTCGGTCTAATAATACCTTTGTCTAAAATCAATTGTAATTTTTCTTTTTTTGCATAAGAAATCCTTCGGGGTGCGATACTAAATGATTTCTGACTACTTAAACTTAATTTTAACTCGGCATTTACTGCAGGTAGCTCGGGTCACTTCTGGTTCAAATATGCATTCGTAAAAGTTTCTTTAAATTTTAGTTTATCAACTGGCATTATTTTTTCGTTAATATTCAACTCATCCACGGGATTAGAATCGTCTGAATCTAACATTATGTTAAGAATTTCTAATTGGTCGATATGCTCTTTTTTAGTTTGTACTAAATTCATTCTAAATAATCGTAACGCATCACGACCTAAAACTACCGGAATATACATCGTCCGATCGGGTACTACGCGTACAAGGTCATAGTTTCTTTTGTATTTTCTGACATTTCAGTTAAAGCCTGTATCTTACCTAACAAACTAAGAGGAGACTTATTAATTCCTACTAAACGCACGTAATTTCCATTTTGGATATTTTCTATTCCGCCTGGTACGTATGACCTTTTTATAAAGCTAACAGGACTACCGCTATCAATCAAAGTATATAATTTGATATGGTTCTCATTTATTACGTACTCTACGTTCTTATGGTAGTTGTCTTCTTCCGGGATTTCCAGTTCCGTGTAGGTGACCTGCGCGGTGTTTCTTTTAGGGCAGTTTGGTAGCAGATGACCCATTTCCCCGCAACTAAAACAGCTACCCTTTTCCCTCGTAGGTAGTCGACAATCTACCGCTCGATGACCTAATCGGTTGCAGTTATAGCAACGACTATCCATCTTCCCTTCTGATGGCGATCCTCTGGTCGTAATTGTGTCTTGCTAATCCTTCTCGGCTGTTGTCCTGGAGTAGTTTCCTGAGCCGCTGGACAATGAAATCTTCCTCAGGGCCCTTAACATATCCGATGCTGTTTTGAATTCGCACATCCGTGCTTGATTTCGTATATTATTTTCTGGAATGCCATCTATTAAATAATCAACTAGTTTTTCGTCTGGCAAGGGTACTTTGTTGGCTAATACTATCTTCTCGTGGTAATATTGCTCGAACGATTCAGTATGTCTCCACTTTCTATTTTCAAATTTCCGCTTCATTTCCAACCGGGTTTCTCGATTGCCAAACATGGCCTCCATCTTATACAGAAGCATGTCTGTGGAGAGTTCAAGATGTTCACTCCTTGAATGAAGCCAACTCAAGGCTCTCTCTTTCAATTTTGACCCCAACAAAAGTTTGGTTGCGTTGTCATCCAACTCATATGTCGTGGAGAGTATCTGAAGCTGTTTCGTCCAGTATTTGAAATTTTGCTCTTCACCGTTGAAATCACTGATCAACTCCCCGATTGATGTTCGGCTTGAATGTCGTGGTAGAACTGGCTGTCGAGCTAGGCGAATTCCTCAGAAGCTCATTCTCCCTCTGGAGTAGTTTAATTTCTCTCGCCATCAGCTCTTTTTCCCGCCGCAACAACTCCATTTCTTTAACTATCAGACGGTCGGGGGTATTTTCCGTTTGGTCCGGTTGCCACGACGGTGCATCCGCACGCAGAATGCTCCTGTTTAGTGGTGTGTTCTCCTCCTCGATATCACCCTCTGTTTCTGTCCTTCCGACGGGTGGCGTTTCGATTTCCCAGGCTCTGTTCGGGAAATTCTCATCCAGCCGCTGCACTAATTCTGCCTTGTTTCCCGACGCAGGGAAACCATGGCGACGTAAAATTTCCTTCAATTCCTGAACGAGGAATTCACGCTGCACTTTTCCCTGAGCCATCTTTTACTCAAAAAGTCACTTAGACAAATCACACAGAATGTCACAAAGATATAAGTCACTCAGAATATAGCTCAGAATGTCACTCAGAATATCCCTCAGAATGTCACTGAGAATGTCACTTAGAATGTCGCTCAGAATATCACTCAGAATATCATTCAGAAAATCACTCAGAATGTCACTGAGAATGTCACTTAGAATGTCGCTCAGAATGTCGCTCAGAATGTCGCTCAGAATATCACTCAGAATATCACTCAGAAAATCACTCAGAATGTCACTGAGAATGTCACTTAGAATGTCGCTCAGAATGTCGCTCAGAATGTCGCTCAGAATGTCGCTCAGAATATCATTCAGAATATCACTCAGAATTTCACTAAGAATGTCACTTAGAATGTTGCTCAGAATATCACTCAGAATATCACTCAGAATTTCTGGGTTGCCTTTAGCTGAACGTAAATGGTAACCAATCCGAATATCCGGAATATCCGTAACAATCCCACTTCTGAAATTGTCAGGACGACCGATCAAAAAACAACAAGATGTCGGGTTTAAATAAAACGTTTATTCCTTAAAACAACCGTTGGTATCTTCGTTCACGCTACAACCTAACTCGCTGTTTCTTCGTTCTATCCTTATAAGCGCTTCCGCATTGTAGGCGGTTACTTTCCAAAACCAATCGCAAATCTGGCTAAAGTTAATGTACGTCCTCCAAATGGCGACAAGGTGAGGGAAATTGACCGGTTTTTGGAGGTGCCCTCCTTCTGGATCCGCCGCACTTGGTTTGCAGATGTTTTACGGCACGTCAACGGCTATTGAGACGTTTAGCTAAAATACGAAGTCTCTAATAAATTACCATAAACAGAAAGTTCCGCTAAATCTCAAAAATAGCCTGAAGTCACGTCCGCACCGTAATCATAAACTGCGCCCCTGAGCAACACACGGTACCCTACTGCGACCACATGGTCCACGGTCACTCGAATCCCTTACACATTTACTCTTCTGAACTTTCATTTTTTCTTCTCTTTTCACAAGGTCCCATACTTGATGTGTCCTCATTGATTGAAGTTCTTCTTTCATGGCCTTCTCCCAACATTTTCTGTCTTCTGATCCTACTGATTCCTTGTAATTGTTTGGTATGGGTCCATCTTCGCTTTCTGTGCTATATACTTGCTCTTGCTTCCTTTTTATTCTCTCAGATCTTCTTGCTCCGTCTAGCCGGGGTTTCTCTTCCCCATCTGGCAATTTCCTAATGTGCTCTTCTTGTATCTTCTAGTTGCTTTTCCCTTCTACTCTCCCTCCTTTTCTTACTTCAATCGGATTTATTTCCTCCTTGTCCACGCCTTTAAGGTTACCTGGCGTCGTTTCTTCTCCCTGTGGGTTGTTTTCCATCTCCACATTTTCCACATCTTCACCCGCAGTGCAAGGGATTATGTAACCCTGTGTGTGGTATTCCAGCTCCGCCATCTCGTTCTATCGTTTCCTTTTCTCTTAACAGTCTGGATCCCTTCTCTTGTTCATTGAACTTGACCATCTTAGCACTATATACCCGATTCTCCTCGACGTTGTATATTCTATATCCTCTGGTTTCCAAGGAATATCCAACAAAAATTCCAGATTTGGCTCGAGCTTGCAGCTTGTTCCTCATCTGCTTCGGTATGTAATAGTACGCCATATATCCAAACACCTTTAAATATGAAACACTTGATTTCCATCCACTCCATTTCTCTTGCGGCGTTGCCCTTGCATCTGATTTTGTGGTCGTCCGATTCTTCAAGTACGTCACCGTCATCAAGGCTTCTCCCCAGAATCGTTCTGACAGGTCTGCATCCATCAACATGGTACGCATCTTGTCTAGGAGTGTTCTATTCGTTCTCTACGCGGTACCATTACTCTGTGGGTTGTAGGCCACGGTTCTCTGGTGATAAATGCCTTTGTTTCTGAATAGTTCTTCGAATTTTGTGTTGACAAACTCTCTTTCGTTATCCGACCTTTTTAATCTTTTTTTCCCATTTGATTTTCCCACTTGTTCATATATCTCAGGAAATACTCATAGGTCTGATCCTTGCTCTTTAGCAGAAACGTGGTCGTATATCTGCTATAGTCGTCGACTAATACAAATATATACACATTTCCATCAATTGCCATTGGCCCGCATAAGTCTATGTGTATCAATTGCAATGGTTGAGTAGACATGGAGCCGTTTACTTGGTGTGGTTTTTGTGCCAGCTTTCCCAGACTCGCATACACCTAATTTCTCCCTGGTTGACTTCATGTCCCTAACTGCATCTGTTTTGATTATTTGTTCCAGGTATTCGTCGCACACATCGCTTATGCCATAGCATTTTTTCTGTCATTTTACCCTTGGATTGCTTCTCCGGACTCTCCTTTTCTGGTTCTTGTTCTCCTTGGAAACTCCGTTCTTCCACAATATTTGCCTATTCTATCGTTTCGCCTTTTAAGATGAATATGCCATTCCTCTCTTCCTCCTCTGCGACTACCCTGTTCGCTGGCCCCATTATTTTTGTAGTACCATTTTCAAATATTACTCTGTGCCCACTCCTATTTAACTGGCTTATTGACAGCAAGTTAGCGCGTAACTTTGGCACGAACAGTACGTCTTTAATATTAACAGTATTCGTACCTTTATATGTTCGGATGGCTATCTTTACATCACCTTTAGCGTTTGCCTCTGCGCTTTTTCTATTCTCAGCCAAATTTACTCTTATCTTGTACGGTATTACGTTGCTCATATCTTCTATTTTCGGTGTCATGTGAGAAGTCGAACCAGAATCCAGTGTCCATATCTGTGTCCTCTTGTCTCTATTCTTTATTTCTGTATGATTGTACTGTTCGGTTATCTGAAATGTAAATTCTGTTTGTTACCGCCATGCTACTTCGTTCTCTCCTTATTGTCTATTATCTGCTCGGACCACTCGTATCCCTCCTTGTATTTCCTTTATTATGTGACGATTCACCTCTATTGTATGATGTTCCGCCTCTATTACGCCTTTCACTTCTCCACACTTGTGGGTTATGTACATTATTACCTTGTGCTTGATTGATCCTTTCTTCCGCATTCCGCTGTGGCCTCAGCACCATCGCTGCCTTTTCTAATCTGTGGTGAGTGCCTCGTACTATGTGGTATACTATCTCTCTCTCTCTCTCTGGTATCGGATACCCCAACGCAGCACTCCTGGATGCTATATTTTTGACCCTGCTAATGTACTCACCCACCGTCTCTTCGCCCTTCATGCTGACGTTTTTCAGCTCTAGGTCAATGTCTATACGCTTATCCTCAGCATCCCCAGCATACATTTGTTTAAGCTCTTCCCAAACGTTCTTTGCCCTGTTTTCAACTAAGAACTGACCTGCCTGACTATCTGACAAGGTCGTGGTTATAACGCCAAAGGCCTCGTCGTTTTTGGATTCCCATATCTTTCTTACCTTGGCTCGCTGTGATTCAGGGGCGGCAGCTATCGGTGGTTCTTCGCTTTCTATAATTTCTCGGAATTGCTTCCGTGTCCTGAGTATCGCCGCCACCTTTAATGCCCACACGTAGTAATTTTTGCCAATTCAATTCTGCTCAATGGTATTCCCATCCATTTTCCACCACTTATTCACACACGACAATTGATTTTAGGCACTATCTATTTTTTATGTTGTCGCCACGTACTCTCTCTAACCATGTGTTGTCCATAATCTTATACCTGTCGTTTTTCCATTTTTTCACAACCACGCTCTGCTACCAATTGTTAGTGTCATTGCGGCGAGGTGAATGACTATAGTTTAACTTCCAATATGTATATATATTTAGTTAATAACAGATTAACACTGATGATGCGCAAGAGCAACTCTCAACCACGCGTACCTCGCACCATGCATTCGTACCATCAATGCGTTCACGCATTCGCCCCGGCAGAGCGCGCATGCTCCGTCGCGCGTCGCCCCGCAATGTCCTCTATACATGTATGACCACATACATCAATCTTGAGCCCCACGTTTTTCGTTTTAAATCTTACAAGTACAAGTTCATAGCTATTAAAATTTCCCAATCACAAATTTTCAGGACTATCTGTATGGGGTTAGGAATCTGTATGGGGCTAGGAAAAATTATTTTATATTTTTTAGTCCGTCTTAAAAACGTGGTATATTAAAAAATTTTGAAGTGAAACTTCTTTGCTGAGGGGTGACAATTTTCTTTTGTAACGGAAGTCGCGTTACGGAAGTCGAGTGGCGCGAAAATTTAAACGGAGAAAAACAATTTCTTACCCCGACGAGATTCGAACCCCGGTCCACCGCTTGGTAGTCCAACTCCTTAACCGCTTGGACAACCGACGATCTTAGAGTGAACGCGAACATTTTGGTATATATCGCAAAGAATAAAATGCTACAGCGATAGGATTTTTCGTTTAAGACGTTATTTTAATGACAATTTCGCATTCATCATGAAAGAACCGTTGCACTAATAATATGCATACTAATAACACGGTCCAATAAAGAGTATAGCCGGATAAGATAGTCGAAAATGCCCTTGAACCTAATTGTATCGACGATGGGTCATTCGATAGGGCACCAAGAAAAAACATACTGTGCAAAATTTCAACCCTGTATCTCGATCGGGAGGGTAGCTATGGGGTAAAATCGAAAAACCAGTTTCTGGCCCATTTTCCCTATTTATTGACAATTAAAAATTCTGAAAAAAATCTGACACATTTCAGATACCAAGCCACATATTAGGTATCATTTTCAGATTTTTCCGTTGCAAACTCTGGTTGTAAAAAATGAAAAACACGAAAAAAATCGAAAAAATGCAGATTTCATATAGAAATCTAAAAGGTGCTATTTTAGTTTTAATTTAGCAATGAAATATTATCAAAAGTATTATACTCAATTTTTTTCAGATTTTTGTGAGTGGTGCAATAATGTTGAAAAAAATAAAAACCACTTTTTTCGGCGTGTACCCTAAGTTACACTTATTTTTTCTGAATCTTAAAAATATATTATGTAATATCAAACATTCCTACGTTCAGAGAAACATCTTCCAGACTTTAAAACTTGCGTAGTACAAAAAATGAAAATAATACTATGTGCATATATTCGAATATTTCGAAGGTAATTTCAACGGCGCCGGTTGATGCAGGTCTCCGACTGCGGAACCGCTGAAGACTTTTTGGACCAGATACGCACCCCGGTCAGGTCAATTTTTTTTTCTAAGTTAATCAGATGTTTTTTCGCTTCCTATCCATATGATTGTTGTTAAACCATTGTAAAAAGATTTTTTAACTATGTTTAGACTATTTTAAAATAACTTTTCGAAAAAATATTTTTGGAGTTCTTTCGGCCACTAGTCATTTACGGACTTTTTTCTTTTCTTTTGTTAAGGGAGGGGGGAGGAGAATAAGGGCAGCTGACCGCTGTTTGTAAAAGATATAATAAAAAGCAGCGAAGTTACTATGCCCATCATCAGGACTTCTTCTAGACAACAATAGTTACAATTGTTCGAAGCATAAATCTCGTTTTCATAACCTTTATAACAGGAAGGACACTTTCCTTTTCAGTTGACAGAAACAGATACAACAATATCTGTAATAATAAACAGCTCTGTAAAACAAGAGCTGTAATACAGTCCGTAAATGACTAGTGGCCGAAAGAACTCCAAAAATATTTTTTTGGCCGCTTCCCGTAGCGTGTCCGGTAGCGTGCCGGGTGAGGCGACGACAGGTTAATTCTGGGTCTTCCTTTTGGCACTGTATGCCTCGTCGGCGCCTCCAGGTTGATTATCTTGGGCCGTGTAACCTCCTTGTCTCTTGATGTGTGAATTCCGCCGGAGCCACTCGTGTTACTCTTTCGTGGCAGGAGAAGCATTCCGGGGCTCCTTCGGGACTCGGATACGGTCCTGCAAAACCGCGTCGCGCGAATTGGCGAGATGGTCAAAACATGAATACTCGCCCATTGATCTCGCTCTTGACCAGGGAGAGCGCTCGCTCCCGTCCGTTTCGCACCTACATTGCCCGAGGGTGACCCGGTCTTCCGATAATCGGTCCTGGAGGACTTTGGCAAATCTGCCACGTCACACTATATTTGTACCTTTCTGGGGGTGTGGTTGGGTTGATGGGATGATGTTCCCTGCTGTCTTTAGGGTGGTGATTCTACCTGGGCTTGTCTTTGTGTCTCGAGCTGGTGTGACGGTTGTTGAAGTAGATGGTGTGATCGTGGCGGAGTTTATGGTGCCCTTGTACTGCGATGATGTTTTATTGGGGTTGTAGGTGCCTGGAGTGAATGGGGATTCTGCTGTGTCCTTTTTTTTAGGCCGTTTCATCGGCGATGCTGTTACCGAGTCTTTTAATACCTGCTCCGGTTAGCGTTTTCGGCTTGGTGGAGGAGGTTGCCTGTTCGGTTCTGGGGGAAGTAATGTTCATGTCTAGTACTGCGAATCTATTTGGATTTATAAATTCATGGACCGACGTGGACGGTTGGTTTTTTTTCTTTTCTTCTTCTAATTGTTGCATGAGGATTTCAATGGTTTTGTTTAGCTTGATGATCATTTGCCGAAGGTCTTCTGCGTTGTCGTTGTCCATATTGCTGTTGCCTGCTTTTGCTGCTTATTGGGAGATTTTCGATGTTTTTGTTTTGGCCATTTCAATTGTTTTCGATGTAGTTTTGTTTTTTGTTGTTTTGTTGTTTGGTGATTAAGTATGGCGTAGGGTTTACTCTTTTTGGAGTTTTGTTTGTGTTTAGTCAGTAAGACAGTTTGAGATGTCATCTATGTTGTTGCCTTCCGTTTTTATTTTTATTGTGGCTTGGGATGTTGATTTTTTAGGTAAGACTTCGTGAAATCCCCCCCCCCCTCCGTTCGACACGCGACATACGTCATTCTGTTCGTTTTAACATGCTGAACACAAAATGTAAATGTCATTTTTGGCGCAAATGAATAGTTTTCGAGATATTCGTGAAAATTCTGCGCCTAACGCGCTCAGCCAACCGAGCTGTTGGGAATATGGTTAACACTTTCAGATGTAATGCGTCGACATAGTAAAAATACTAATCAAGCTGATTTTATTGTCCAATTATTTTTGAGAAATGTTTAAGGTTTATCAGTGCCTGATAGACTTACAGAATTAATAGAACGTCACAATTTTAAGGTTAGCTTACTCCTTCGCGGAAAAAACGTCGAAAAAATCCGTTTTTATTTTTTTTAACAACGGCGTACAAAACCAAAAAATCTGAAAAAATTCATGAGCATTAACTATAACAATATATCGGTACTGTAAAAATATCTATCGACTATCTCAAGAACTCCCATGTGAAATCTGCATTTTTTCAATTTTTTTGAGGTTTTTGATTTATTACAAACAGGATTGTCACTTTAAAAATCTGAAACCAATTGCAAAGTATGTATTTGGATTCTTGATATGTGTCAGATTTTTCTCAGAATTTCTAAACATCGATAACTAGAAAAAATAGGCCAAAAACTGATTTTTCGATTTTACCCCATAACTACCCTCCCGATCGAGATACAAGGTTGAAATTTTGCGCAGTATGTTTTTTCTTGGTGCCCTATCGAATGA
Organism: Lasioglossum marginatum; assembly: GCA_028455795.1. Taxonomy (NCBI): domain Eukaryota; kingdom Metazoa; phylum Arthropoda; class Insecta; order Hymenoptera; family Halictidae; genus Lasioglossum; species Lasioglossum marginatum. Next base: position 8,473,465 of record CM052254.1, on the reverse strand, counting down.
CCCATTGTCGATACAATTCGGTTCAAGGGCATTTTCGACTATCTTATCCGGCTATACCCTTTGTTGGACCGAATTGTATCGACAAATTTTTATTTATGAAAATTTGGCATTCATCATGAAAGAACCCTTGCACTAATAATATGCTAATACTAATAATTTATCTATATCTATTGTGATGTTGCAAATTTTGCGACGTCACTTCTCCGTTAATTACGATTGCGATTTAGCGAAAGAAGGGACCGGGCCGACATCTAACGAGACACGAACAAAATCACAGGATCCGAGAGCGCTCCCTAGGAGATTCCATATTTCGAAAAATACAAATACTGACATCTGTCCCGCGTGCCGAGAACGGCAAGTTTACAGGGCCGTATCAAGGACACGGAAAAAGCACCCCGACCGTCCGTCCGGGATTTCTCGAGAAGAACGACGCAGCACTGGATCCGCCCGCAGAAAACAAATGGCCAATATTGCGAAGCCCCGTGCACGGGCAATCATCACTTGAAACGAGAGCACACGGGCCACCAACCCGGAGGCGCCGAAGGGCCAGGAGCTCTTACGGAACACCACGTCGTCTCGATATTTCGCGGTCCCGACGCCGCCTCTTCCCGCTGAAAGAACAGAGCTCCTGCGTGGGTGGTGCGATCGCATTCAAGGGAGGCCGAGCCTCCACCGGTCAACAAACGATCGGATTTTCATTTCGCGCTATGGTCTGGGGCCCAAGGACCCTCGTAGGGACGATCATGATGGGTGAGAGGTCGCGTGCGCCAGCATACTATAACCAGGGAAATTCGGATACGACGTAGAGTGGAGGGAACCGAGATCGATCCGCCGAACGAGCGAGAGTCGATGGATCACTATCGCGCTGGCTTCCGAAACGACAACACGCCTGTTATTTTGATTTAGACGCTCCCGAGCGAGAAATTCCGTCGCGCACCAACCATCGCCGATTTTCCCGAGCGAGGATAGAACATTGAATCGCGTACCGAAGCATCGTGCGAAGTGCTGCGTGCGTGAATTGAGGTTCCCGTGTGGGATTACGAGGTCCACGCGCCGTTCAACGCGTGACGACGATTCCCGTGAGCGAGTCCACCCTGCTTTCGGCACGAGGCCTCAAAAGGGCAAAGCATAGCGGTAAGTCTCTCAGTGATCCATTCGATATTGTCTTCGCGAGGTGGCTCGATTTCTTGTCGCGTGAGGACGAACGCTTCTCGTTCTGTTCTTGATGTTTCGCGTGTGCCGAAGCGCCCTGCGAACCGACAGCTCGTATCCTTCCGTGGACATTTTGAGCGTTGGAATCTCGAGAGAGTTTTCTCCGGTTATCGCGTTTACGGAAGTTTCCTAGGAGGAGCCGCGTCTCGCGAGAATCATTTCCGAACGTCTCGAATCTTGTGTCTCGCCGATTCTCGAAGCGCGTCCGTCGGAACTCGATCGCGTAACCGTTACCGTACGCGCCGAATCGACTCACGTGCAGAAGTCATCACGGTGGTCCCGTACCACGCCGATCATCTGCGTCTCGCACGATCGTGTCGTCCGCGATTCTAGGAATCGTGGCATCGTACGACCGTATCGTCGCGAATACAATCGGTACGATAACCGCACTGCAAAATAATATCTATCGCCAAGCTGTATGAAGAGCGCTGGCTCTCGGATCGCGGTCACGTGGCCGCCCATTTTGTAACGCCTGACGAAATAAACATCTTATAGAGCCCATATTGTCGTTCTCTGATTATGCCTGAGATCCGCCTTGCCGTGAAGGCTATCCTAGCGTCCCCGTGTCCGAATCTTCTGGCCCGTTTCGCGGCGTAATTTCTGATCTGCGTACTTCGACTATTTGCTACTCGTGCTCGGCTTCTCCGAGCTCGAGAATCGCATCGCGTTTCGCGTGGCACCCTTGAGGTGCCTGGCGCCCAACGAGTTTCCGCCGGCGAAAGGGTGATTCGAATTCCGTCGAATTCCGTTGTCCCGGGCAGACCGCGTGTACTCGGCTAAACGCGGCCTGGTCTCAGCGCCCGCAAGGCCCGGAGTTGGCCGTTTTTCTTCAGTCATCCCACTCGATAGGAAAATCCAACGTGACACTATATTTATTTATGAAAATTCCGAATTCATCACGAAAGAACCGTTGCACTAATAATATGCATACTAATAATTTATCTGTATCTATACCTAATAAGCAAGAAGTTTCACTTCGGTCGCGCGTGGATTCCACGCACAAGATTTTTTTTTATTTATATTATTATTTTCTACTTTTTAGACAACTAGACAGACAAGAAAGCGAGTTAATATTGCATTGTCATCCAATTCTGAGCTATGTTTAAAGTTTCAAGTCTCTAGCTCATCGGAGAGTTAGTTTAAAATCAATTGCAAAATTTGTACCGAACAGACAAAAGTGAGTTAATAAAAACCTGGTAATATACAGGATAATTTTTATAAAGTGACGGATTGAGTTTTTTTCAAAATGTATAGATATGTGGCAGCGCTTAACTTTCGACGCTTGCCACAATATAGACAGACAGTCAAGTTTATCCCTATCCTTTCTCGCTAGTACCTGATTCCTCACCATTTCCTGTATATACGGTACCGTCATCAACCGCCTGCCGATATCCCAACGTCTAAGGCAGAGCCCGCTTAACTAGCGGGGTTAGCAAGGCTAACTGCCTTACTGATGAGTCCTCTAGCGGGCCTAGGACGAAACGCTCCTTCCTTTTTCCTCCTCTCTTTCATATTCATTTATAGCTCCCACAGACATATACAAAACCGATTGAAGGAAAATGTTCTGTTCCGAGAGGGCCATCTTTTAATGTATATGTAGGCGCTATAGGTAGAGGGGCTTAGGTGATCTCAAGGTCAATTTAATTTATTTTAACAGGATTGATCGCTGCAGACAAACGGGAGGTAATAATTTTGAGCATTTTATATAATAACGCATTAATAAACACATTATTTTCCTTTCGCAAAGTAGTTGAAGCTTTTGGTCTGTGTGACCTAGAATGACCTTGGATAACCTTGTGCTGTGGTTAACGAACTCCTTACACAAGACACTATCAGACTATATAGGCCAAAAAATATAGGGTTCCATTTATAAAAAAATTTAATTGACCTTGAGGTCACCCAGACAGCTCCACCTAGAAGGCCGACATCAGAAGATGTCCCCTCATACAGAACATTTTTCATTGAATCGATTTTTTCGTATGTCTATCCATTTCGACGAAAACTCAATCGGTTATTTTATAAAAATCATCCTATATAATGTGTGGTTATAAGTCCTTTCAGTTGAGCAAGAAATAATTGCAACAATAATATTATATTCTCATCAGAATCGTCGTATTAATTGTTGCTCTACGGATGTTCGAAGCACTTCGGATGTTCGGATCATCAAAATTTCACGAATACGGTATATAGAACGTAATAAAGATTATATTTAATTCGATTTTAGCTGCTCGTTTTTGCTCGTTTGGAAGTAACAATAAACATTACATTAATCTAACGTTACGAGTCAGGGCCACGAGCAGCACGAGTGGCCGGCGAAGGGTTGTTACCCTGGGAATATCATCTCAATTTGTTAGTTAAAGTATAGGATTATAGACAGCAAGGACGCTCCTGACGTGAAGTCAGGGAGCCTCTAGGAATGGAGTGAAACGCAGACGAACCTGATGCGCAATCAGGGAGCTGGTAAGAAGGTGAAACTTCGTGAACGAACCCAATGCGAAATTGGGAAGTCACTAGGAGCGACGCGCAAACGAACCCAGGGAACTGCTAGGAGATTGTAGAACAACGCGAACGCACACAATGCGAGATCGGGGAGCAGCTAGTAGGTTGGATGAGAGCAAGTTACGAACCTGATGCGAAATCAGGGAGCTGTTAGGATACAGACGAACCTGATGCGAAATCAGGGAGTCGCTACGATTGTTAGTGGACCTCGTAACTAGTATAATTTAATTGATACAATCTGAGCGGTAAGATTGTATCGTGTGGGGACGTTCAATTACTTGATTAGGATTTTGGGATGAAAATGATGGGTTTAGTGATTTGCACGAATTTACCAATTAACACAAATATATTCTGATTATAACAAATGTATTACATTTGTGAAATTGTCGCGAACGGATTGAATTGAGAATGTAGAGTGTTGAGAATTGAAAATACTATTACCTAAGATGCACGGTGTTGACGCATTGGCAATGCGGGGTCTCGGAGCAACTTTATAACTGCCTAATAGATTTTATACCGGACTCGCAGAATCTATACGGTTAACCTTGATATGGAGGGGAACTGTAGCTCGATCTCAGTGGAAGTTGACTCTACGAGACGCAGAAAGACGTGATACGATTTGTGACTACGTTAGTACTAGCCTCCGAGAGTAAAAATGTAAGGGTTTATATACCCCTAAAATGAATGGGATGGTTTGATCGTAATCTGAGATCACCAACTCTCGTTTTTTGTTACTTCCAATAAAATCGGGCCAGAGCTCGGTCTTCGTTAAAGGGGTCAACTATGATATGAAAAGGTTATCTAGGATGCTTCTTATCAGAGACGATCTTGAAGAATCAGAATCTGTTCTCCATCCGTAACAGTAACATCATAATGAGACTTAATAAGGATACAAATTTCTTCATTAATTCATTGGTATTAAAGTAGCTGACGTCAATACGAATCCAATGATCTATACTATATTCTGACTTTAAGTCTTAAAATAATTCTAAAATAGTTTTTTCAGCTTTCCGGTGCAAATGCCACGATTTTTCGGGCATTTCGATTAGCAAAAAGATATTTCGGACAAAAGTTAATCGATATTCAGTCGTCTATAAATCCCAATAGAACAAAATTACAAAACATTTTTTATAATGTGACGTCGTATCGACGTTCGATTCGAAGTTCGCTTAAGCAAATGAACTCTCTCATGTAACATCCGTATAAGCCAGTATTCTAACCCGCGTTAAATCTCCCGTCGAAGCGTATAGGGTGTTCGACAACAGGTGGGAGAAAATTTCTCGAGAAAAATTCTCGACGATAATATAAGACGAAAATAAACATTAAAAAAATTGCCCTTTCGGCTTCGTTATTTAGTTATTAATAATTAAAAATCCGCCTAAAATGCGGCAACGCTCCCGACAGAGGTGTATGTTGCGTGACCTTGAATGACCTTCATAATAGGTCATTGTATTTGTCTTGAAACACACTATCAGAATATAAATAAAAGCCATACCGTTCCATTTAAAAAAACAGAGTTGACCATTATATCTCCTTGATGTCTCCACCTATAAAAAAATTAATGACATCAGATTACGAGTGTCTCGATATCAAGTAAGTTTGGTCTGATGCATTTTCTTCTATCTTCAAAAGCAAGCGAGTTATTCAGGTGACCTGTTTATAGTGGCCCACCCTGTATATCGGACATAGGAAAATGGTAACAACACGATAGCCACCGGTGCGAGCGGACTCCGGCACAGCAACAGCGGCAAGTACAAGTGAACGCAGGAGCTGACCGTCTTTGTCCATCTAAACAATGATAACGCGTTAAAAGATACGTATTGGCAATCACCTATTTGTCCGAAAACACGTGTGTCCCGTATGGCCTACGTGACAAATTGCACGTTTTGCCAAAATCACATGGTCCGCGCTCGTACTATAAATAAGGCAAGGATCAGGGCCTCGTCCTCTCAGTGCGTCGAATCCGTTGGAACTGTGACGTCGGAACCGGCGCCGTCCCCTCGCGTGCACACTGCCACGATCGCTATCGCTATCGCGACGGAATTGCCATCGCGTCCGAGCGTCTCCTCAGGTTCGCAGCGTAAACCCGAGAATACTTCGAATTCGTCATCGTCTTGCCCACTCTGTCAATCGAGGCATTTTTTGAGCTCGTGCCCGCGGTATCTAGCGAAATCTCTGGATAAGCGACGTGAAATTGTATTTCGACTTGCGCGATGTTACAACTGCCTAAGCAGGCAGCACGCCGTGTCCGATTGCCCGAGCAAATACAAATGTCGCGTTTGTCAACAAACTCACCACACGTCTCTGCACGAAGCGTCGGACCGTCACGCGAACCCTGACTGCTCTGCCATTGTATCACTATCTACAATGACGCCCCGTCAACCCCCGTCGCGCGTGCTCCTGGCTACAGCTAGGATCAAAATACGTGCTTCATCAGGCCGTACCGCGACGGTAAGAGCTCTTCTTGACCAGGGCTCCACACTTGTCACGGAGAGTTTAGCCCAGCTGCTTCGCGCAAAAAAGACCCGCAGAGATGTCAAGATTTCCGCGGTCGGCGGAGCTCACGTGGGTCCGGTACACTCGACCACTCCTTCACTGGTCACAACCTCGTTAGTCCTAAAAACCTTGACGCACAGAGCACTACAGATCCGTCCTCGTTCAGCCACCTGGACGATCTTCAGAGCGCAGACCCGGATCCTACTAATTCCGAGCCCATTCAAGTGATCCTAGGAGCGGACCTCTACGGCGACGTGATCCTCGATGGGTTTCGTAAAGGCCGTCAGGGACAGCCGATTGCCCAGAATTCAATTTTCGGATAGGTCATCTCGGGGCCCATCCCCTCCTCTTCCGTCGATCGCGAGGATTCCTCCTCGACGCGCTCCTCCTTTTCACAATCTTCATCGCGCACGATGAAAAATCGTTCGCCACTGGACTCTTCGGTCGCGTTCTCACACCACTGCTCATCCTCCTTAGAGTCGGAATTACATCGGTTCTGGGAGATGGAAGAACTTCCTCGGTGCTCGTTGACTCCGCTAGAACGACAATGCGAAGAACATTTCATGGCCACACACTCGTGCACTCAAGACGGACGATTCGTAGTTCGTTTCCCGTTCACTCGCGATCCCCAGCTCGAATTAGGTCACTCTCGGCACTCGGCAGAACGCATACTACACGCGTTGATGCGAAAATTCCGAAAAGATCCCGAGCTCGAACGAGAATACTGCGAGTTCATGCGTGACTACGAGGCTCTCGGCCACATGCGACGCGCGACCGCCAGTCTTCCCCCGGCCGCTCAGGTTGTTTACATTCCTCACCATCCTGTATTTCGGCCCGGGAGTGCAACGACGCATTTACGCGTCGTGTTTAACGCGTCGATGTCTAACGGACAATCACTAAATGACCAGCTTCTAGCGGGGCCAAAATTACAGACAAATTTGCCCTCCGTTATTCTTAAATGGCATCATCACCCATACGTCTATACTGCGGACGTCGCGAAAATGTATCGACAAATCCTAGTCGACCCTCGTGAGTCAATTATCAACGCGTCCTTTGGCAAGACGCAGTTTTGCAATCTCCTGTCGATCACGTCCTACTTACCGTCACGTACGGCATGACGTGCGCTCCGTTCCTCGCGCTTCGGGTCATTCAGCGACTCCACGAACTCGATGAGTCACAATTCCCACTTGCGGTGCCGATCCTTCGCGAACAGATTTATGTGGACGATGTCCTGTTCGGTGGCGACTCTGTTAAAATTGTCCGCTCGCGCCGCGATCAAGTAATAGCTTTACTCCGCCGCGGAAAATTCGAGCTTCGAAAATGGTCGACTAACTGCACTGAACTACTTCGCGACATTGATCCGTCCGACCATGGCATGTACCAAGTCGCTGGCCGCCGACGACCACATCAAGGTGCTCGGGGTAGGATGGAACCCCTCGGACGATGCTTTTCGAATCGAGACAAATCTCTCCGCGTCTGCTCCCGGCACGAAGCGCGCGATCCTGTCCGCAATATCGAAAATTTATGATCCGCTGGGTTGGATGACCCCCGTCACGATCAAGGCCAAAATCCTGCTGCAGGCTCTATGGCGTATGCGCGCCTCCTGGGATGAAGCACTCCCGAATGATTTTCTCGTACGCTGGAATTCCGTTTACGCCGTATTAACCGCGCTGAATTCTCTCTCCTTACCTCGCTGGACCGGCCTCAGTTCCAGCTCCGGGCCAATCGAGCTGCATGGTTTTTGCGATGCCTCGTCCTATGCTTATGCTGCGGTTGTTTATATGAAGACCACTTCTGAGTCCGATGCGACTCGAGTATCTCTACTGGCAAGCAAATCTAAAATTGCTCTCGCTGTAAATCTCTAGGCGATCGCGCACATTCGTGCTTTTGTTGGAGTGATTCCACGATCGTAATTGCGTGGCTGCGCGATTATCCGTCGCGTTGGAAGACTTTCATGGCCCACCGCGTGCACGAAATTAACACTCGCGCTCCCGACGTCGGTTGGCGTTACGTCCCCTCGGAAGAAAACCCAGCTGACTGCGTGTCATTCCGTCACATTCCCTGTGGTGGTCACGACCTTCCTGGCTGATATTCTCCGAAGAACAGTGGCCTTCCGAACCTACAGCGTGTTCCTTCGACTCGGTTCGCGCCGAGGAAAAAATCACGGTAGCCGCTGTCTCGGTCATTCCCGAGCCGTGTGAGACTTGTCATCTCGATACTCATCGTGGCCGAAACTTCTTCGTGTCACCGGATATCTTTTGAAATTCACGTGCGCCTGTCGCCATCGCCACGCTCATTCACCCTCCACCTCGACGCCAGGCCATGCTCTGTCGGTCGACGAATGTTCCGCTGCGGAAACCTTCTGGATCAGCTGCATTCAACGCGATTGTTTTCCTTCGGAGGTCGAAGCGTTATGTCAGAGCCGAGCGCTCTCCCCCAAAAGTTCGCTTATAGCCCTCGATCCTTTCGTCGATAACGACGGAATCCTTCGGGTCGGCGGACGTCTTCAACGCGCTCCGCCTATCATACTCGCGTCGCATCCGCTAGTTCGCCTGATAATCGAACAGGCTCATTTGCGCTCCCTGCACGCAGGCCTTCAATTAACCCTCCATACGCTGCGTCAGACATTTTGGATTCTCCGTGCTCGCAGTCTGGTCAAGAACGTTATTCATTCTTGCGTTGTCTGTGTCCGCGAACGGACCGCTGTACCGGCTCAGTTAATGGGACAACTTCCGACCCCGCTTCAAACCCGCAGGCCCGTTTCAAACCCGCGCGTCATACGGGCGCGGTATTACCTCGCGCAAAGCGTATGTAGTGCTTTTCGTTTGTCTGGCCACTAGGGCAATTCATCTTGAGCTCGTCTCCAATTATTCCACCCCAGCATTCATTAACGCCTTTTCTCGCTTCTGCTCGCGACGCGGAATGCCCTGCGCGATGTATTCCGACAACGGGACCACGTTCATCGGTGCAGATCGAGAATTAAGGCGAGCGTACCGAGCGACCGTACGGAATCCAGAATTCCTCAATAAAACCGCCAGCGACGGTGTCGCTTGGGCATCTCACGTCATCCGCACCTCATTTCGGAGGTTTGTGGGCGGCCGGAGTGAAGAGCCTCAAGCATCATTTGAGGCGTGTTGTCGGAGCTCGAACTCTTACATTCGAAGAGTTTAGCACCTTGCTGTGCTCCATCGAATGCTGTCTCAATTCGCGACCTCTGGCTCCATTGCGAGACTCCGTGGACGATTTTGATGTCCTAACGCCCGGACATTTTCTAGTGGGCTCTCCGCTTTCGGTACCCCCACAACCCTCCGTTCTCGACCTGTCTCAGAATCGCCTCACGCGCTGGCAGCTCGTCAGATCCGTAACGGAACAATTCTGGAAGCGGTGGGTGAGCGACTACCTCAACACCCTCCAGCAGCGAAGCAAGTGGCGACGAGAGCAACCGGCAATCAAGCTCGGCCAACTCGTCTTAATTCGAAACTCGCGTGAAAACCGTGCATCCGGGAGCCGACGGTCGGGTCCGCGTGGTCACCGTGACGTCCCCTTCAACCGAACTGACACGGCCGATTGCCAAGTTGTGCCCGCTGCCAATTGTTTCCACGCCTTAGCATGATAAGAATAAAGATGTACATATCCCACTCCTTAGTTTCTAAGTACTGCGTTAATTTTAAGATTGCGTGCGTCTAGTCGTAAGTTCATTGCCTTTACGAACTCTTGAGCGAATTCCTGCGATTCCGTGCGATGCGGCTGCGTCCGCATATCGCTCTCATTTCGAAAGCAACGTTTCAAGGCGGGCGGTATCTTCGACGTGTTGTCGGCGTCATCTGCTCCTCGCCCCGTCGTGACGTCAGCCACCGATCGCGAACTCTCTCGAGAACATTCCGCGAACTAGCGTTGCCCCCGTCGCCCCCGTCGCCCCCATCATGATCCATCGATCGTGCCCCAATCAACAATCCTAAATCATCGCATGATCCGTTAGGACCAATCCGCGATTACCGGGAATTCGAACTCGCGCTGTCTCCGAGAATTCTCTTCCTTCTTCGCTCTTAGCTTTCGCCCGGTACGGTCACGTCGTCGACGTACACGAAATTCTCATATCGAGTCCATTATTCCACTAAATTCAAATATCAGTTCAGTTTATTCAAATTGTACAGTTCAAGTTGTCTATTCAAAATACAGTTCACTTTTCTATTCAAAATTACAGTCCTCTTTTCTATTCACTTTCACGTGCTCTTACTCCATTCACTCTTTCCTAACTTTGCGCACAGCGCTGTGCGATTCCGGCTCCTTCTTTTCACGTATCGAGCGATCCGCAGCCTTTTCCGATACACATTCATTTCATTTATTTTGTTACCACGCACATATTACTTTTGTTGTTTCACCACAATTATTTTGTATTTTCTTTTTATATTGTTTATTATTTTCTATTATTGTGTGCCATTCCTGTAAACATTCTAGCCATTATATTTTGATTATTTGCTCACACATTTCATTCTTTGATATTACCGTGGAGTTACAACAGTGTCGGTGCCGTCTGTTCGCGAGCGTGTGAGCTCCATCAGTATATTACTGTGTTCTATACCGACTCCATATCCTGTCTCGTACGTCTGAATCCACCAGATCGCTCGGTACGAGGGAATACGGACTCCAACATTGAATCTGTTTTGCTCGCGCCGCTTGTCATTTTCATAGAGACCTCACATGCCGCGACGCGCCGGTAGGAAGTACCAGTTGAAAAAGTGGCAAAAGTTACTCGACTACAAAGGACCGGGCACGGTCTACAACAACCTTCCGGGAATTCCCAAGCCTCAGCGACGTAGCGTTCAACGGGACGGTCCGGATCATTGACAATCGCGAGATCAAGGAGATCGAACGTCCTGACTCCTCGGCACGGAACTTTGACGACCGCGAGATCAAGGAATCCGAGCGTCGCATGGCCGAGTCTTCCTCCCGTGGACGAGATCTGCATCGAGGATCCCCGGTACGAACGAGCCGTAACGCGCAGAATGCTCACCCTGAGGTGGTACTATTAGCGACAATGACGTGAAAGTGAAGTGAAGTTCTCGGTGCCGGTGTGAACGCGTTCACGAGTGTGTGACACGACATTGGTGTATCCCCTTTTCATTGACTTGCCGATCGATGGTGCTGAATCGGTGTTCCGACGCGTACGTCCGAGTCCACCAGGTCGCTCGGTACGGGGGAACATAGATTCCCGCGATTTCAGACTTCTCCCTATGATAATTCTCACTTGTTCAAGTCGTGTCGTACCCCTCCCCCCCTTTATACCGCGCCGCGATCGCCCGTCGCTATCTCTCTTAACAGACTCCGGTATCGGTCCTGATCCGACGTGGATGCACGCCACGTGGCGCTGCGATAGAGAAACAGGGTGTTTGAAAATTTCCGGGCTTTTGTCTCAACATTCCCGACTCGGGACGTAACAATAATAAAAAATTATGATCACCTTAATTTTTTAAGGTCACATAGTCACTTAAAAATACTTACAGTGCAAAAAGTATTCGTACACCGTATAACAACTATCTCAAAGTTGGATCAAACGGCTTGAGTTTTTTTTAATGTTAGAAGGATTAAGTTATTAGGTAATGCCTAAATAATTTTTTTTAATTGCTATTGATCGCAATTGCAAAGAAAAAAGAAGAAATATTATTTAGACACATAAGATAGTAAACTAATTTTTCTAAAATCTTAAAAAAATTCAAGCTCTTTAAGTAGTCCACATTCAAGAATGTTCGATGCCGTCGCAGCCGCAAGCGCGATCGTCGAATGATACTTTCGGCGAAGATGATCACCGCTGATTTACGCCAATTCGGCCTGTAAACGAAAACTCGGACCTATAGCGAAGACCCACTGTTTAGGTCACTTTTTGTGCGAATTCCCACCCAAATGCGAATCGATACTCGATATTCCGCGCGTCGCTGATCTGGATCTTCATCCGGACCTTCTTGTCTTGCTCCGGCTGTTGTGTAAATCACTCTCTCCGCTCGTTACCTAACACGATTCGATCGATTTGTACACGTGTCGGCAATCTACGAATTCACGTGGCGTTTTTCACGCAAATTGTACCCGCGATTTGTGCAACCTGTTTCGCGAGTGCCTCGTGTCCACGCAGGTCTCGTGCAAAGAAAAATAAACCGCTCGTTTGAGCAAAATTCCAACGGTGACTTTTTCTCACACACGTGGCAACTATCTTGCAGTCTTCTCATCCAAATCCACCAGCTTCACCCGAAACAAAGAAAGTTATTTTTTTTTAAACGGTGCACGAATACTTTTTACACTGATGGTACGTATAGCGAGAAGCATTTTAAAAAATTCGAAGAAACTCGTACACTATGCGAGAACAGTCGAACACAGAAAATGTCGAACGGTATCCAAAACTGTTTTGAAAGTATTGAAAATTTAAATCCGGTCTTGTCGATTTTGGGGTAATATTAAATATTATTTGTATCTTTTACGTATTTCGTGACGCACATAACACGTTCGCGATTTAAGTAGATGTGTAAATCCGTACCTTATTCCGATCGCACATTGTGATTGTGTTCCAATGAAAGAACAAGCGAAGTTACAGTCCCTGCTGACGTCAATGAATTGTAATCTTACGGCTCTCTGAGAGTGTTTCATAGAAATTCTTCTTCGGAACTTGACGTCCATTCAGGTCAGAAGTTCGTTTTGTGCCCTAGTCACGGCCTGATAAGAAGACGATTTAAATTTGGTTAACGAAAACATAGACAAGCTATTCGACCGGCAGAATACTATAAACCTCATATTACAGAACCAAACAGCAATGTCAGTACTTCAAATTGCATGATACATAGCATTAGGACTAATAGCACTGTAGACCCTCACAAAATGGCTCAGTGGCTCAATCGCACAGTGGCTCAGTGGATAGAGCGCGCGCCTGCAGACTCCGTGGTCGCGGGTTCAAATCCCGCCGCTGGCACCTCTAGAAATATATATTCCATGTGCCATTTTAAAATACTGTGGTGCCCAAGGTGGTTCGGAACCCACCTTAAAAATAAATTGTTGGTCCCGTCGCTTAATAACCTAGCAGTTGAAGAAGCGACGTAAAGGAACAAAAAAGAAAAGGCCCTTACAAAATTATTTCGATGTAAGCTCGCAGGAAACGTTCTATTATTTTGTAAAAATTGTTAAAACAATAACTCTAATGCCAATACCGAGGTATCCGAAGTCAGAACCGTAGGAGCCACCGTACCTGTACAACAGCAGTCCTCCATCAAGCTACAATCGACCACCACAATTCAGGCTACAGGAGATGGACGACATCGAATTCGACATCACACCTGTCAGGAAAAAACGAGTTCGTTTCGGAGTAACGAAAGTCTAACGATCCTCGCAACACGTCACCAGGCCCAAGTTCATCACTGTCATCAACAATCCCAAAACTTTGCACTTTCAAATAAGATAATCCATTAGTATATAAGATCTCGAAATGTTGTATCGAGTTAGTCGACGATAACCTCTGCTACGACACGTTTCGCTGATTCAAGATTCAATAAAGTAACTTTGTGTTCTCGATACGTCGAAACCTTAGAGTAGTGAATCGTGAAAGTTGAAATACGACGATCCTCATCAAACCACCTATCATATTTCACCGTAACACCTTCTGCGCTTTGTTTTTATAGACGCAGAGCAGCAACTGTTTTATTATCCTCCCCTTCAATTTCCGCTCGAAGAAAATTAATCGTTCGACTGGTCGAACATAAATATAATATGCACATATGTATATCAATATCCCATGTGACAATGAGTTTGACGCGAGATGTCGATGCGAGCATATGTGTTTACATTTCGTACTCGCGTGTTTATGCCGGTTGGTGCTCAACTACGTACTTAGTTTTCTTTCAACGAGTGCTTCGAAGTTTCGTTTCGTTCTCTATTTTCTGTTCTGGTCTTGGCTAGTGACTCTGATCACAGTGGCACTCGCTATTTTATGAGATCATACATTCTCATACTGTGAAAACCATGAGCTCTTTAGTTCCAAATTCTACCTCCATGATGTCGTAGACTAAAATATTACCTCAACAGGTAATATTTTCGGGTAAACTTCTCCTTGTGTAATCAGAAATTTTTGCCTTTTTCCTATATTATCCTGTAGATTTGGACGAGATGTGAGAAATCAAAGTTTCGATCCTGGAGGATCGATGGATCAAAAGTTATAAATGTTTAAAGTTGAGCGATGTCCAGTGTTTTTAACAGGTTAGCGCCGCCATGTTGTGTGTAGTGGCACCACAAGCACGCGCTGATGTTGATCACGTAGATTCCCAAGCCGGCCCTCTCCACCACCACCCGACCTAACCACCAACCAATTAATTATCGGCATTACTGCGTGCTTGTACTGCCACCCAGCGGCGCTACACACAACATAGCGGCGCTAACCTATCAAAAATACTGGAAATCACTCAACTTTAAACATTTATAACTTTTGAACCATTGATCCTCCAGGATCGAAACTTGGATTTCTCACATCTTCTCGTCGAAATCTACTGGATAACAGAGGAGAAAGGTAAAAATTTCTGGTTACGTATAGAAACGAGCAGTCATGTTCGATATTGTATTAGGTTGTAATATAAACGATTATATTGAATATTTTTTTATCAAAAAGCGTCTTGTCGTATTGTTGTAATGGTTCTTTTCTTACCCCATTCGCGCAGAATAACGTGTTAGACACGTTAATACGTAGCAACTTTTGTTTGTCTGCTGTATCTTCCAATCGATGTTTAAAGTGTTTCTCGAATTATTTGCTGTCCTCTGTTTAATAATATGAATACCTTGGCAACAGCCATAAACCACAAACTACTACACAACCTATAAAAAAATATCAAAATTTTTCCAAGACTACTAAAACTAGGTATAATTTATACACACTTTTGTATTTGATGCTTACAAGGAGAGTGTAAGGTCGATGAGTCTCAGATTTGATTGAAACTTTGTACAGTTATAGATCTCGTTCTCCTGTTAATGTGTATACCCCATTATAGGCGTAGATACTCAATAGTTTTTAAGATATTTATAATTAAAGGTTTTCATTACCATGAATATAGTTGTAACAGACCTGCACCGTGACAGTCCTCGAACCCGAACTGCTCCGACCGAACCCGACGATAACCATCGAGGCGGGAACCGCATGCCAAAATCCCGCGAAACGGATACACGACGTCACCGGAAGTTCTCGTAAACACCTCTCCGCACTACCGCACTTCGGACGGCCTGGACAGCATCCCAGTTCCTTTCCGTCCAGGAACACCGATTCAGCCACGAAGAGTGCCGCAGCAGAGCAGATCGAGAGACAAACCGGACCTGTTACATGGCGCCAGAACAGGGACTTGGTGCAACATAACCGCGATGAAAGTAACGAACACGTGACATTTCGTAAAAGTGAGGTTATCCGGCTACGTGATGCGTTTGCGAACGAACCAAAGTGCGCGATATCTAGTGACACCAGTGACAAACACAGTGCCCGCCGTCCAATGTCGCCGAACCGCGACAACGAAAAGCGAGCGGAAACTCGAGTGAATAATCCGTACCCAGTGCGCGCCGTCTAGTGCCACCGAACCGCGACCGTGCGAGTGAAGCGCGATCGCCGCGTAACCGGCACGCGCGTGTCAGCCAGTGACCGCCGACCATCACCACAGATTCGAGTGCAGAAATGTATATCGTCGATTCTGCTCCAGGTGCCACCCACCGCCGAGTCAGGGAAACGGCCCGCGGGGTTCGCCGTGGACAGGAGACCGCCGGCCCACGACATAAAATATACGCCTCGCCCGATGCTAACGATGCGGATCCTCGGACGCGAAATCGATGCGCTACTCGACACCGGAGCGCAACTATTGTGTATTAATAACGCGGAAGTCCGAGAATGGGCTCTCGCGCAGGGCCTCCGGCCGACCGTACCGACCACGACAATTGGCCTCACGGACGGGTCAGATGCGGACTCCGACGGCATAATATAGATTCCATCCTACGCCGAGGGCTATGAGTGGATGCAGGACTTTACCATCCTGCCGAATATGGGACCGCCAATGTTATTGGGAATCCAGGCTATCGCCGTCCTGGAAATCGAACTGATGCCGCCTCTCGACGTTGTTTCCTGGCCTGCCACCTGCATCGTGGAACCGTGCCTCCAGGTAGGCCTTCGAAAACCTCAGGAAACCGACCAGATCCGCCTCAAAAATTTGGTGGAATCCGAGCTGTGCCTCTTTGAGACCGTACCCGGCCGAACCACGCTGATACAACATCGGATCAAACTGATCGACGAGACTCCGATCAAACCGTGGTACCGGTCGAGAAACCTGGTGATGCAAGCAGTTATCAACACGGAAGTCGAGAAGATGCTACACGACGGTGTTATCGAGCCATCCAGCAGCCCCTGGAGCTCGCCCGTAGTTGTCGTTAAGAAGAAAGACGGCAAACCCCGATTCTGCGTGGACTTCCGCAAGTTGAACGAGCGATCAGAGAAGGATGAGTATCCGCTGCCACATATACAGGCCACCCTTGACAAGATATGGGGAGCAAGGTTCCTAACCACCTTGTATCTCAAGAATGGCAAATCCCGCTCGACAACGCCAGCCAGCCGCTCACCGCCTTTACTGTGCCAGATCAAGGATTATTTCAGTTCACGGTCATGCCGTTCGGATTTCACTCAGCCCCCGCCAGGTTCCAGCGCCTGCTGAACCGAATTATCGACCCCGAGCTAAAGCCGCACGCGTTCGCCTATCTCGGCGACATTATCGTGGTCAGCTCAACGTTCGACGATCACCAGCAGCATCTGCGTGAAGTATTTCGACGTCTCCGTACCGCCGGTCTCCGTTTAAATCCGGAGAGTCAGTTCTCTGTCGACAGTCTCCATTATCTCGGTCATATCATCGACCAGCACGGAATCCGAACTGACCCCCAAAAAACCAGCGCGATCGCGAAGATCACTGCTCCGATGGCATCGTGGTATCGGCGTTTCGTACCAAATTTCGCCGAGATAATGGAACCTCCTGCTGACGCAGCTCACCAGAAAGAATGCGAAGTGGAAGTGGACCGAGGACGAGGGCAACGCTTTCCAGATCATGAAGGACAAGCTCGTCGCTGCACCGATACTTGCTTGCCCGGATTTTGAGCAATCCTTCACGCTCCAGACAGACGCCAGCGACAATGGATTGTACTTACATGTACATGTACAATCGTACTTACGCAGCTGCCCGAAGACAACGAAAGGGTCATCACGTGCGCGAGCCACACCCTGAGCACCACCGAACGAAAGTACAGTGCGACAGAGAAGGAATGCCTCGCCGGGCATCCGGAAGATGAAGCCGTACCTCGAGGGATACCACTTCACCATGGTCACCGATCACTAGGCGCTGCGTTAGTTACGCCAAATCAACAACCCGACCGGACAACTCGCACGATGGGCACTGGAGCTCCAGCAGTACGATTTTGAGGTGAAATACCGCCCCGGAAAACTTAACCAAGCAATTAATTAAACGATACCAGGCGTAAGCCTGCTCCGACCGAAACAACGCACCGACACACGGTACGAGAAGAAAATCGCAGCTTTCCGAGAGGATCCGACGTCCGTCACCGACTTCCGAATATACGAAGGGAAGCTACAACGACGCGTAATCCATCAGATCGATTCCAACGAGCCGGAACCCGACACCGCCTGGAAGATATGCGTGCCCACTGGAGATCGAGAAGAACTGCTCCGAAGGTACCATGACGATCCCACCGCTGGATACCTGGGGATCGCCAAGATAATCGTCCGGCTCGCGCAACGTTTTTATTGGCCGGGAATGATCAGAGAGGCTTCTGCCGCGCTGCCCCCTCGCCTACAAACCGCGTTGGCGGGAACCGCATGCCAAAATTCCGCGAAACGGATACACGACGTCAGCGGAAGTTCCCGTAAACACCTCTCCGCACTACCGCACTTCACCGCCGACCGAGTGCTATAAAAGGCGCTGCGGACATGACCGGTTATCTTTTCTTGCCTGGGCAGCATCCCAGGTTCCTTTCCGTCCAGGAACACCGATCCAGCAACACCTCTTCCAGTAAGTACGCAGTCCGATTATCTTTTCCCACCAACTTTTCTCACCGAGCTTGTCCGCAGCATCGGACTCCTCTGCGTCGTATGACATCTGGTTCTCACGGTGGGGCAGCATCCTCACCGAAGCAGATCGGGCAGCATCCCGTTCTGTTAGGCCGGGCAGCATCCCGGCCAAACCTCTCGGGCAGCATCCCGAGCTCCGGAGTACGATGACGTAGGGGCAGCATCCTCGACGTCATCGAAGAACCGCGGCGAGAGGCCTCGATGTCGGTGTTACACTGGCGTCGCGGATCCGACAATCCCGACCCGTGGCAGGGGAATCGCGGCGTCAGCCGTGAAGAAAAACCTCCTCGAAACGTCGCGAACGCGCTTCTTCGACACCGATCGCTTGATCGCGAACGAGCCCGCCGTGATATGCCCGTTGTAAATAATCACCGAGAACGCCGCGTACGCGTCCCGCGAACACGCGTAGTAAGAACTATGTGAAAGATACACTGCGTCGTTATTTCGAAACCCACCACGTCTTTCCGCACCGACGTTTTCTCTCTTCGTCGACGAACCCTGGCGCTGCGAGCTATCCAGCAACGAAGAGTGCCGCAGCAGAGCAGAACGAAAGACGAACCGGACTCGTTACATAGTTTTAATTCCCAGGAATATCAATTACCGTCGTGGCTTGAAGGTAGCGTGCCGGAATAATACGGGGTTGGCCAGGGTTCGGTTCCTTGTCGATGATCATTTGTTTTAATCAATTAAACTTTCCTTATTTTTTCGTACTACTGTAATACTATTATTTATTATAGTGTGATACTGCTCTTCACATGCAAAAATGAATATTTAATTATAAAAAAACATAACACGAAAATCATGCGTTACATGCATAAAATAACTATAGAGATAAAGTTAATACTCACAAGTATTATTACATGCAGCAATGGTATTTATCATAGAAGCATATAAAGCAGAGTATACAAAAGCATCTAGCACATCTAATAAATGCAGGTGCATTACATGCATGCATGCTTCTAAGCTATACCTGTGAAAATTTTTTATCGAGATACAATGCTCCGCGCCCTCCGGAATTGTTCCTTTAGGTGAGAAAAAAATTTGTGCAAAGTTTGAGATCGATCGGATAAAAGGATCCCGTGCCCCTTTCAATTGAAAATTTTGAAAATTTTGAAATTTACCTCAACTACATGGCACATCGTTGGATTTGTCTTTTTTTCTGAATAGGAATATGGAAAAATTATATGACCTCCTTTAAATAAAAATAACGATGACCTTGAAATTTTGAAAATATGATTTCCAAAAAATTTTTTTATTTTGCTATTATATTTACCGTATTGAACAGTGCAATTTTCTCCTTTGACATTTGTTTGTAAAATCACAAATAACACAGAGATATTTAAATACCTACGTAAATGAATATATTCTACAGGATAATAATAAGGAACTTTTTCTTATATTCTAAAGAAGTTATATTATATTATAAGTTATAATATTTACATATTTTTCGCTAAGGTAGCTTTCTTTACATATTGGATATTGCTGGTGGTAATCTTTTACAATTTGTAACATCATCTGTTTTTCTTCCTCATTACGTGCTAAGATTTGATTAAAGTCCTGCATTAATTTAACAGCTCTTTCTGCCTTATCGTTAACCACCGGTAAAGCTTTAATTATATCTAAACCTATTTTATAAAATGGTTCATCTTGCCAAACTATAGGATCTTTTTCTAAAAATTCTGCCGATATACCGAATCTACTAAAAAGCTTCCAACTTTCGTCTGATATAAAATTTGAAATATCCTTCTGCATATGGTCGGCTATATCACTTGGTAGGAGGACAAACATTTTGTAATAATCACCGCCACTAGTAGTGTTATTTAAAGCCTCCACCATTCGTTTCTTTGTTTCTATCGGAATTTCATTATCAAAGAACACAGTAGAAGACGCAATTGTCGGAATTCCAAGTAACTGTTCATGTTCTCTACAAGTTATAACGACAGGTAACCTTTCCACCTTTTCTTTGCCGACTAGAGCAGGTAACATTTTACGATCCCAATGAACAGTAACTGCATCAATCTCATGTTGGGGAAAAGCTGCACGTAGCATTTGGCTGTGTTTCTCGCCCAAATGTGTTCGATAACGACGAATCGATGATTGACTTATGATCAAATCGTTAATGTCGTGGTCAAGAGCTTGAGCAGTTGCTGTGATTATACGGACAGCATCGCGTTCACTAACTTTCCACTTATCAAGCGTTTTCTCTTAGGTTCGCTCGGACCAGGTTCTGTTGCATCGCAATCGCTCGCATTGGACTCCAGCACAGGATCCTCAGTACGTCGCCGATTTTCTTCGTCGTTGTCTGATGATGCAAAGTTGATTATTTCTTCTGATTCTAAAAAAATGTGAATAATATGAGTAAAGAGAAACAGATTTCGACAATTTTACTTTAAAACAAATCATTTCTGGAAAAACGTACCTTGCATAGCTGCTTGCGCTCGAACTTGACGTGATTCTCCCTTTGCTTGACGAAGCGCTTGTCTCTGTTCTTTTGCGTAAAGAACTCGATCTCCTCCAATCGTTGATCCTGGTCGTCCTTTATCTCTTCAGTTCAGAAGAAATTGTTTATCTTCATCGATCGTGATCATCTCTAAAGCATCAGCATGTGCGATATCGAAAAGATCATCCAATTGATCAAGAAACTATTGTTCCCGTTGATCTTGTAGCTGCGATAGTCGTTTACAACCCTTTTGTAAGGCCTTCCACTCCTGATGTAAGGACTCCAATTTCTCGATGCAATGACAGGTTCGGCGGACTGGAATTCTTGCCTTTTCCCACATCACTTCCACTTCTTTCACAACAAGGTGTGCACTAGATCGAAGGTTCAATTTCACTTTCCGCATATTGCAAAACAGAACTCTTAAAATTTGTCCTTTCGATGGCAACTTAGCGCCTATAATCTGACTTTCGTCATATCGTAATAAGAACAGTTTTTCGCGACTTCTACTCTCCATTAGGCTTCTGATTCTCTGATGTTTCTACTGTTGGATTCCGGGTTTCGAAATCGAGTGCAACACTTTATAGAAATCAAGAAGAGTTTTTCTTTAAGTAACGTACACGGTGGCGAGATAAAGTACAACAACGTAACCTTCTGGTCTTGAGTTCGCAAGGAAAGTGCTCTCTACTATTTCGGCGGTATAGTACCCGTATATATAGAACCCGTCTTCTTATCCTAACTATCTCTGAAATAGTTTTACTTATTAACTTATTTTACTTAATAGTTGACAAAAGTACTTTGTAATGCAAAGTACAAGTTAATTTTGTTTATTGTTCAATGCTAATGTAGCTAAACTGTCACTTTAGGCTTCTTAAAGTCTTGTTTCAGTACAGGTATAAATAAAATGTAATACATGGAAATGTTTAAATATCTCTGTTATTTATATACGAAAAAATGTCAGGGGAGAAAATTGTTCTCCTGTTCAATACGGTTCAATACGGTAAATATAATAACAAAATAAAAAAGTTTTTTGGAAATCATATTTTCGAAATTTCAAGGTCATCGTTATTTTTATTTAAAGGAGATCATATAATTTTTCCATATTCCTACAATATTAAAAAAAAAGACAAATACATCGATGTGCCATGTTCCATAGGTGAATTTCAAAATTTTCAAAATTTTCAATTGAAAAGGGGCACGGGATCCTTTTATCCGATCGAGCTCAAACTTTGCACAAATTTTTTTCTCACCTAAAGGAACAATTCTGGAGGGCGCGGTGCATTTTATTCGTTGGTCAAAAATTAAGAAGCACCCTAATGCACATTTGCTTTTATTTATTTTTCTGTGTGCATTTCTTTATGTGCATTTCTTTTATTTATTTCTCTGTGTGTATTTCTTTATATTCATGGTAATGAAAACCTTTAATTATAAATATCTTAAAAACTATTGAGTATCTGCGCCTATAATGGGGTATACACGTTAACAGGAGAACGAGATCTATAACTGTACAAAGTTCCAATCAAATCTGAGACTCATCGACCTTGCAGTCTGTTTGTTAGACTGCGCGGACTTTTACGTGAACTTTATATTGATAGTCATTTTCTTTTCTGTAAACAACAGTATTCATTTCATTAATGGAAATTAATTTTTTTATCGAGTCATAAGCAAGACGAAAGATTGTTTAAACTTTCATTAACGTGAAAAATTGTAAATAAGGTGAAGTTTGACAAGAGATTTGTTTAGACCATTTTTTGTTGCAATACGCGATTACAATACTGAATGGTACCTTCATTTGATTTTGTTAATAAGAAGATGAAGTTAACAAAATCAGATGAGGGTATCATTCAGTATTGTGATTGCGTGTTGTAACAAAATGATTTAAACAAATCTCTTGACAATGGAAGAAAGAAGAGGAGAAACATTGGAGGACTTTGGTTCCATTTTGCCGATTAGTATGCTAAATTCGACGTGTCTCTATTTGACATGAGAATCACATACACACTGCGACTTCGTTCATTCTTCCTGTTTCGACAGTCAATTTGCACGGAGCGTTGCATCGCGTCGTCGCTCGCTTCGTTACATTAAACCTTCTCGCTTACGAATTTAAACAGTATTTCGATGGCAACATAGCGGACTGCTATGTGACAACTGTTATAAATTTACGGTTTCTATCAGTGTAGCGACGTTGAGTCATACATAGTCAACCGCCTTGACAATCATTACGCGAGAATCATTCATCACTTTCACTTTTGTTTCTTGTAAACACATTTTAGACGGTAGCGTGAGAAAGTGTCCATAACATCAGCTTATGGTATATTTTACCAAATGTTCGTTAACTTGCTATCATTAAGCCCCCGCTGTGATCACTTGAATAGTGAAAATCAGGCACAAAGGGAAATCAATTCCCTCCTAAGAAACTAAAGTACACCCAATTCCCCTTTGACATGATGTCAAAAACTACCCTCATCGAAGTGGTTTTACCCTAAGAAATTATAATTTTAGGATTTGATTCAGAATCTGATCCTATATAAAGAATGTGACATACAGGGACTCCCATTAATATTCGGACGCTCTCAAACAAAACGATAATTTAAATATTGGACTATACGATTTGAACTTTTTTGAGAAGTCAGAGCAATTAGTTTACTACATGTTGTGAAAAGAAATTATTTCAAAAATTGCAATTGGTCGGAATTGTATAGAAAATACTAAAAGTTGCATTTCACAACTTTTTAATGTGGGACAAAATTGAAAATTTAGAAAATACATTTTGTAGATTTGTTGTTATACATGTTTGTAATTATACATGTTCTGAAAATTTCATCAAAATCAGTAGATGCGGAAAAAGCTACAGATTGAAAGACGCAAAAATTCTTAAACTTTTTTCAGTTATAGGCTGAAAATCGTGAAAAACTGTAATTGTTACCATCTTTAAACTTTGTAGCGCGTTGCAACGTCAACCGATTTTGATGAAATTTTCAGAATATGTTTAATTGTTACAGATCTACGAAACGTGTTTTCTAATTTTTCCATACAAGCCCATATCAAAAACTTGCAAAATAAAACATTTTGTATTGTCTCTGCAATTCGGACAACTTGTAATTTTTTTCAAAAATTTTGATCACGTGTAGCAAACCAATTGTTCCAACTTCCAAAAAAATTTCAAATCGTATGGTTCAATATTTAGAAAAGTTATCGTCTTTTTAATTGTGTCTGAATATTAGTGGGAGTCACTGTAAGTATACCCTCGGAAAGATATTTTTTGAAAATATCTCGAGATCTAATAATTTTTTGCGTATAGTACCCTAATCATTTTTTACGTAGAATGAACAGAAGAATCGATCTGT
>CM052254.1:8419264-8435063 GCA_028455795.1 Lasioglossum marginatum | reverse complement strand
ATTCAATGACATACCTGGTGATTTGGCGGCTTCCCTGTGAAAATCATTATTAACGAACTGCTCCTTTTTACTACGTTTTTTTTTGTACACATTATTTCTGACACTTGACATTCTGACATTCTGACACGTACTCAATATTTTTATTTATTACCTATATCACACATGCGCCCCACCATCAAAAGGCTTCCTCTCCTTTTTCTTGCACGCACATTTCAATCGATTTCAAACATTTTTACTACGTTTTACGTTTTACTACGCATCATATCGAAACGCCGTGGTAAAATGTCAAAGATAAAGGTTCAACGGAGAATCTCGGTGTAACTGTTCTTTCACTTGGTAAACAAACATTATAGTATAATAATACATAGTAGTTATGTACACACCGCACGGAGCTTGAACGCACACTGACCTCCATCGGTGCGAAACGGGTCAGTGGAGTGGGGATGAGTCAGAGTGGGAACACGTAGTAGAGTGGGGACGCTGAACGCGATGACGTCACGCGCGGGGAGGTGCAAGGTTAAATTTATTAATAATTTATATCTCCTAAACGCATAGGCTTTTTTAAAAATTTTTTTTTAAATATTGCATTGTCATCCAGTTCTGAGCTATGTTTAAAATTTCAAGTCTCTAGCTCATCAGGAAGTTAGTTTAAAATCAATTGCAAAATTTGTACCCCCACAAGCAGACAGACAGACAAAAAATGAAGCTAATAAAAACGTGGTAATAAAAAACGTTTCAACGATATGACGAGCGATATTTTAGGAATACTAATTGCAAAACTGAAAACGGCTCAGAAGTTTGCACTTCAAATTGATGAATCAACAGACATTAAAAACCGAGCACAACCGATAGCTATGGTATTGTACGTTTCATTAATGAGGACACTATAATAGAACATTATTTATTTTGCAACCAGCTTCCAGAGCGAACTACCGGCGAGGAAATTTTCCAAGTAACAGATGACTTTTTCAAAACCTATGATATTCTATGGAGTAATTGTACTAGTACTTGCATGGATAGTGCTGCGGCAATGATGGGCAATAAAAAAAGTTTTATTTCGTGCGTAAAACGGCAAAATCCTAATATAGAAATTACACACTGTTGCATACATCGCGAAGCATTGATGATGAAGAACTTGCCAACGGAACTATTGCAAACGATGAATCAATGTATTACTATCACAAACATTATTTAATCAAGAGCCATAAATTCATGAATTTTTAAAATAATCTGTGCAGAAATGGGATCGGATTATATGAATTCCTATTATTTTACACCGAGGTACGTTGGCTATCCCGAGACAAAGTTTTGGCTAGATTGTTTGAGCTTCGCAATGAGGTTCGTGAGTTTTTGTTAAAACAAAATATGACCGAAGTACACCAACTTTTTGAAGATCACTGGATGGCCAAACTTGCGTATATGGCTGATATCTTTGAGCACCTGAATGAACTGAATAAAAAAATGCAAGGTCGAAATGAAAATTATCTGACGTGTTCCGACAGTCAGTGGGGTTTAAAAATAAGCTTGAACTTTGGCAGAAAGAATTACAAAAAGGATCTCCAGAAATGTTCCAAAGGACTTACAAGTCCATGATCAAAAACAAATAATTCTGGATCTGACTCAACACCATTTAAGTTTGTTGCTAGAGAAATTTAATCATTATTTTTCACAATTAATACGGACAATATAATGGATTAGAAATCCTTTTTTAGCCGATGCCGAAAAATCAACAGAAGCAGGACGCTGAAACTCGACTTCAGTGAAATGCCATAGGCTGATTTCTGGATTTCAATTAAGAAAGAATACCCTCAAATTTCTAACAAGGCTCTTGCAATTTTGGACCCTTCTTCTACGACATACTTATGCGATCAAAGTTTTTCGACACTAGTTCTAATTAAAAATGACAAACGATCGTGTTTAAAGGGTCTTGATCAAGAACTTCGGATAGTACTTTCTAATATGGAGCCGAATATAAAATGTATATGTTCATCAAAACAAGCTCAAACGTCTCGTTAATAAATTAGTTATTATGTTTAAATTAACATTGATTAAATATATATATATAGGCGTAAGTATAAATACCAAACAATAAACTTTTTATATTTAAATTTAAAGAGTGTAGCCATGGTTCAGGTTGGGAATGAGTTTTAACAGGAATATAGCTAGACAGACGAAATTTATTTTCGATTAGGATTATGGATACAGGAGGCGAGGTAAATACAATCATTCAAACGCTCGGATTATAAAGCGCAATCATTCTCTCTCTCTCAAACTTCACACGTGTACTCTAGCTAGGTTCCGTGTATCTAACTTGGGCGTCTAGAAGGTGTTCTGTCCTCTCTCGTTCGACAGGCATTTTCAGGTATTTTCGCCGTACTCTCCTTGTCGCATGTGCGGCCGGAACTAGACTCTCCCGTACTTTCCCGTCCTCTCGGCAAGCGTCCAGATATTTTCGCCGTATTCTACTGCCGGGGTGCTATTGCTAACCAAGAGCAGTCGTGGTCCTTACCTCGTCCTCTCTCTCGGAATAGCAAATAGGCCGAGTCCCTCTGCGAGCCCGCAATTTATATCCGTTCGTTGCTATCCGCGGCCGCGAAAATCAACAACCGGGTTGTTAAGCGCTTTTCGCGTGCTTCCCTCGCGTCGCTGCCCCGCGTGGTCGCCAACAAGCTACCTTCCGCGTTTTGTTTCTTTTTCCTACTCGAAATTTTTATACATGCTATAAGAGGAAATTTTTTTACATGTAATCTACAACTAAATATTTTTGTTCTTGTGTTGGTGTACAATCCAAGTAGTTTTATATAAAACTTAAAAGAAAGTAAATATCTACATACATGGAGCTATTTTATTGTGTCTTTTATCTAATAAAAACATATACCTATTATTGTAATTTATGTATTTGCAAGCTTTTACTTGTGGTGTGACGCGGAATTGTCGAAAAAACTTTAGTGTGCCGTGGAAGATAAAAGGTCGCGGAACACTGGTGTAGCCATTTACTGCATTTTTTTCAACAACTTGTTAATGTTCCTCTAAAGATATTACAAAATTTCTCTGAATGCCTATTCTTTGCACGCTAATATAATAATCTATAGTCTTAAAATGAGAATTTGTATAAATATGTTAAATACAAAAGGTTTTAAGTAATCTATACATCTAGGTTGGCTACATAAAGGTTAAAAAAATGATTTTTTTTAATGACAGATATTTTAATTCATCTTCACCTATTTGCATCGTTTATAAGAAAAATATAAATGGCACCTCAAAAGTGACAAGTAAGTGGTGGTGATATTGTGATATTATGATATACACTATTATACACGATAATAATATTGTCGTAATAATATTGTCACAATATGTAGAGTGTAGAATACCATAAAAGTACAATTACAAAGTATATGGATACAAAGTAGAACGGTATAACAGACAAAAAAATCGTCAATGAATTTGTATATGTGTGTAGCGGCCAGCTGCATACAATAAAATTAACACATGCTGTGCAAATGCTGGAGAGATTTTAGGACTCATGCGACAATAGAAGCTATTTTTGAGGAAACTGTCAGGTAGAGTCATTAAGACATCTGCTAGGGTTGCCATTAGGTTTATTAGCGACAGTCTCAATAGCCCTCGTAAAGAGTATAAAACCCCGAATTTCTAAAGGCCCAAGTCGATGGTATGGGACCCCGCTAAGGTAAAAAAGGACCGTTACCTGAAGATGCACAAACCACATTGAGGGTGTTGGGCCCGTGGAAATTCCGCTATAGGGTCAAACTCGCGACACGTCACTCTCGTGAATTTCCCACTCCTTAGAGAAGTGTTCACGAAAGTGGGGGTGAAAAGTAACCCCACCTATCGACGACAAAGGTATACATTTTTTGTCTTGCGTTTTTGTAATGTTAGGAGACAGCAGTCTTGTCCTAGCCAGCCAAGCTGGTGGTTCACAGAAATAAACGGATAGTTCGTCCTTATACAAGCTCTCCTTCATTGAACACTAACACTTCCTACATGTGCATTAGGATGGCTCTTATTTTCGACATTTGAATTTTTTGCGGCACCGCCAACGATTATTCTAATAAATACAAAAAAATCTGTGTAAACTTTGGAAAACGTGTCTTTGGGCCCTTACGTATTAAAATAATTAATTAAATGCTCATAAAATCGTTTTTTCTCGAATATCTTCTAAATTATTGACTATATCGAAAAATTTCTACATCTGGACAGGTTACGTCTTTTATGTTTCACTACCTTTTACGTAAAACAAAGGATTTTCGAAAAATCGAAAAAAATATAACAACAGAATGAAAAAATTTGGACTGAAATTTGAAAACTCAAATGTGTTTTCATTCTCTTTTGTCAATAAACAATAACGAAAAGTGTGTATTTTTTGTGGAACTTTTAAAAATTTTATATTATTTTGAAGGAAGTTGCGGATATTTTTTTTATTGTAAGTCAAAAAAAAGTTCAGGTTCCACTTTATCAAGGAGTCTTGTAAAAAGAACTACGTTGCGAAAAACCCTCTAAAATTCTTATAGAATGGGGGATTTCGACACAAAATTAATAACTAGACTGCGGATCTTTATGCAAAATAAAAAATTGTTTGCACCGATTGGAAAAAATAGAAACTAACAATTAAATGTTACTTCTTCTCGTAATGATCTTAATAGAGGAGAAGTTGTATATATTAATTTCTTAAATTTTTAAAATTGTTCAACAATTTCGTATTTCATCTACTCAATTTTGCTCTATGTATACATGCATGAAGATCCGCAGTCTATTAATAACTCCTAAACTAATACATTTTCGATGTAGGACCCTTAATACTGGTTTAAAAAGCATATGAAGATCTATCAGTTGATGGTAAAAAAATACAATTTTATTAAAAAAGTTTAACTAATTTCAATTTTTTACTAGATGAGTAGTTTTGTGTACATTTTTTGTTACTGTAATTGGTTGTCATATTGTTCGATCTCTAGCAGACCGAACGCGAGATATATTTATTTAGATACGGTCCGCTGCAATAGCTCGATGAGACACTCGACGCGACACGACGGACCCACGATTATTTGGGTGTCACCGGACACCTCTTCGAGACCTCCTCGTGAGCGAACCCATCGACTCTTCGTGAACGAGCCCATTGACAGGACAATCTTATACAAACAGTTTTAGTTCCCTATCGTTTTCCCATATCCTTCGCACCGAATTAATTGCATACCCTCAACATAGTTTTCCCAAAGCGCCCCTACTCCGACGTCGAAAATGCACCACCTACTAACCAATAGAAATCATTTTGTCACCCCATACAGTTTTAAGATAGCCAATAAGGAAAGATTCCGAGCTGTATATATACGCGACACAACATAGAGAGAGGGACAAAAAAAATCGCTAGAATTGAACGCAGATCTCGAACCGCCGACAACGAAACCTTTACCGAACCTTGCTCTAGTTGTATCTTATTAAGTTTGAAATATACATTGTCACGTCGCTCGGCAATCGGGAGTCACCAGAAGGGCGAAACCCTTTGCGACACCAGGTATTTACAGGCGGAAAGCCGGGTCATGCTCGGCCGCACGACGCGTGGTCTACCCGGGACAAAAAGGTTGTCGCAGACTCGCGGTTTCCGGCAGCTAGCGCGAACTATCGGGCGCCAGACACTTCTGCGTGTCGTACAAGATTTCTAACGAGATGAATCGAACATAAACCTCGAAACTGCGAGACTGCAACGACCGCGGTTTGCCTAGGACAACTCTCTAAGGGCACAGGATGAACACGGGGAGAACGTTCGGGAACAACGGGGAGGCATTCCTTGCGGCAGGAAGGTTCCTCGGAAGAGAATGAACTCTAGATTTTCGGCAACTAAGATCGTTTATTCAACGAGGATGGTCGGACAAAGCTGCCGCGGTGATGTGAAAAGAAGTTCGCCGGCGCGTCACACTAGATTTTGCGATCGACGGTCTTCGCACGGGCTTAGTTCTCGGAGAATGTTTCTCCGTCGCGTTGAATTCGGCAGCACACGATTTTAACGCGCTCGTATCCTACGCGGGGAATCTACAACCGAATTCAGATGGAATGCGCGATTCTAATCGAGCTTCGTTCGTTACAAATATTCGCGGAACACGAATCGAACACGTGGCGGCGTCCCACCGTGGGACGGACGAGGTTGGCCAGAGCTGACGACGCCTCACGGTATTTTATTCGGATCCTTTACTGGAAACGAATTCGCAAAATTATTCCCCCTTTCCGCGGCCAGGGGACTCGGGCCTCTCGCGACTCTAGATTTTCACGATTCTCGACAGCCTCGAATCCCTGTCGTCAACTCTCGCGACGCGAACGCGGACCCGCAAAAACGCTACTCGAGCCACACGCGCAAAACCGAAATGATTCGTATGAAAGCGGCGTTCGTTGATTGGCCGCTTCCGGCTAAGACGATCGGCTTCGGCCAATCCGGCAGCTGGCCAGACTTCTTCCCGGACGAGGCGACGACCCGGTGAGGATAATCTTCCTCTTCGTACTGTTTTCCCTCGTCGGCGTCTCCAGGTTGCTTGGCCTGGGCCGGGCTGATCTCACGATGTTTTCCTCTTTATCCTTTGCCGGAGCCAGTCCTCTCGGTGCCTCCTCTTGAGGAATCCTTGCCAAATCCGAGGGGAAAGAGAGTTTCGGGTCCCCCTGGGACCCGAATATGGTCCTGCAATATCGCGACGCGCGAATTGGCGCGACGCTCAAAAATATGAGTTTTTCGTCCCATGGGTCTCGCACGTGCCCAGGGAGAGCGCTCGGACCGATCTCAATCGTGTCTCGCTGCCAGAGGGTGAGCCGGTCTTCCGATTATAGGTTCGGAGAGGCATTGGCAAAAATGCCACGTCACAACATATATTAAGTGTTGACTTCCAAGAGTCGCATCTATTTCAACTAGTCGTTGTTACTTCTGTAACATCGTCAAAGCCCCGAATATCGTCGCGAGCAAGCGAAACGGGATTTACGACCCCGCGAAGTTCGGTATATGAATTTGCGATATTCGGACGCTTCACATATAATTACTGAGTAACATTTGTTTGAACAATTCCTTTGTCCGTTTATCGGAAATATGTGAAAAATCGACACAATAACAGTGACTCGGATAAATATTCGGACGCTCTAAAAAAGACGATAACTTTTTTAATATTGTACTATACGATTTGAACTTTTTTGGGAGGCTAGAGCGATTAGTTTACTACCGGATGTGAAAAAAATTTTTTCAAAAATTGCAATTGATCGGAATTGTAGAAAAAATACTAAAAGTTGCATTTGACAACTTTTTTATATGGGCCTATATAGAAATTTTAAAAAATACGTTTTGTAGATCTGTGTCAATTAAACATATTCTGAAAATTTCGTCAAAATCGTCAAAATTTAAAGATGGTAAAAATTGCAGATTTTCACGATTTTCGGCCTCTAACTGCAATAAATCTATGGATTCTTACATCTTTCAATGCCTGTCGTTTTTTCCCGTATCAACCGATTTCGATGAAACTTTTACAATGTACATAATAGACACAGGTCAACAAAACGTATTTTTTAAATTACCATGTTTTTATTAGCTCGCTTTCTTGTCTGTCTGTCTGTCTGTCTGTCTGTTTATCACGTTTCTCGTACAAATTTTGCAATTGATTTTAAACTAACTTCCCGATGAGATTTCGAGATCCCGAAGAGACTTGAAATTTTAAACATAGCTCAAAACTGGATGACAATGCAATATTAAAAAAAATTTTTTTTAACTTTGCGTTTAGGAGATAAAATTTAGGATTTCAGCGGCATTCGAACCCTCACTAAATATGCTCGATAGAACGTTATCGCGTTCAGTGATCCGTGTGGTGTTTACAAAGTATTATACTAGTGTTTGTTTACCAAACGAAAGAACCGTTACACTGAGTAGGTATCCTCCGTCAAACCTTTATTTTATCACGTTACCACGTTTTTACGACGTGCTTTGTTTGTCTGTTCAGTACAAATTTTGCAATTGATTTTAAACTAACTTTCCGATGAGCTAGAGACTTGAAACTTTAAACATAGCTCAGAACTGGATGACATTGCAATATTTTATCGGTTTCTCGATCGAACGTTCTAGATCTATTTGGTTCGTTTGAATTTTCGTACGTTGAGGTAAAAGGTCTCAACGCTCGCTGTTCGTTCTCACAACCGCTCGCGTTTGTTTTTGATATGCCACGGTCGCAATTCCGTCTGAAATTTACTACATGTCTCTGTTATAATCTCATCAAAATGTTTAAAATCGATTGAAAAATTTCACACACACAGGACTAAAAAGCAGAGTGAATTTTACTATTCCGAGTAAATCGTGAACGCTGCGCCTCTTAGCGATGATGTCACAGCGAATCTGTTTGGCTTTGTTCTATAGGTGGTGTTATGTTTACAAAGTATTATACTAATGTTTATTTACCAAGCGAAAGAACCGTTACACAGAGATTCTCCGTCGAACCTTTATCTTTGACATTTTACCACGGCGTTTGTTTCCGATATGACGCGTTGCAATACCATCTGAAATTTACTACATGTCTCTGTTACAATCTCATCAAAATAATTAAAATCGTTTGAAAAATTTCACATACACAAGACTAAAAAGCAGAAAATAATTATTTAAATAAAAAAAATCGAAGTGAAGTTTGCTCCTCCTAACGAGCGAATTCGAATGTTACCTTTTTCGTCGTTCCTTTTCTCTATGCGTACGATGGGGCTGCGCGAGAACGTATGCGCGTGAATGTGTCGAGAGAACGTGATGCGTGTGCCACGTGCGAGATTTCGTTTGAGATATTACATTATATATATCATATAGTAATTATCATTTAATACAGTTTATTCTTATAATAAATTTATTTATTAATAAATATGTTATAATTGTTAATGTAATGTAATGTAATAATGTTATGTCTTGGGAAGCAAAGGATAAATTAATAACCATCCATTTCAATGGTTATGGGCCCAGGCGTGCTACATTCCGCTAACCTATACATAACCTAAAATACGCCACGTGGCTTCATATATAAACCCGATGAATAAGTTGTTAATCAGTGATAAAAATGGAAAATAGTTCACGATCAGACATTCGTATTAATAAACTGTCGGACAACAATTACAGAACATGGAAAATCGAAATGAAGTGGTACCTGAAAGCAAAGGCTTGTTGGATTATGTGACTGATGTAATCAAAGTGGAACAAGGCACTCCAGATCAAAGAAGAATACTAAAAATAAATGATGACAAAGCCATCGCATCGATAGGACTCCACGTGGAACCAAACCAGCAGATATATATAGAAGACTGCGCAACTGCTGAGGAAGCATGGAAAGCGTTGGAACAAGTCCACCAACCCAAGTCCAGGGTAAGAATTATGATATTGAAAAAACAATTGTATCAAAATAAAATGAAAGAAGGAGATTCCATGTCATCCTATATATCTAACATTAAAGTCATAGCAAATAACCTTAGAGAAGCAGGCGCAGAGATAAGAGATGAAGATTTTAAAAATTTAAATACGTCACTAGCAAATCTTCCAGATAATAGCTTTACGACGGCAGAAATTTGTAAAGCACTCTTGTCAGAATATGATAGACGTAAATCCAGGTGTCCAGAGGAAAGTCACAAAGAAGCACTCCAAGTTGGAAGAAAGCCACAGTACACACGCTCAAACACAATGACCACAAATAAGATAAAACCTACATTTTGTTCGCACTGCAAAAAGCAAGGGCACGATACAAAGAATTGTTGGTCAAAGAATCGAACAAGGAATCAAAATTATAATCCAAGGTTTAACCATGGAAAGAAAACGATGAAGGATTTCTTGTCTCGCTCAATAATATGGATATGGGAGATTCATGGCTGCTAGATAGTGAATGCACGCACCACGTCTGTAAGAAAAGAGGTTGGTTTAAAACATTTAAAGAAGTAAAACTAGAGTCAATCAACACTGCAGCTGAATCTCATGGACAATCAAGCGCCAAACTTGAAGCTAAAGGTATTGGCGATATAGAAATCAAAACGTTCATTGGCAAACGAGAACGATACGTGACTTTGCACAACGTATATTATGTGCCACATGTAAGGAAAAATCTTTTATCTGCTTCATAAATAGAGCGTAGATCAAAAGAGATAATTATACGTAACGGTAAAGCAGAAATCTGTAACACAAAAAATGGCGAACTCATGTGCATCGCTGATAGAATAAATGACCTGTACATAGTCAGAGCACAGACTATCATACAGACAGAAGAGAAATTAGAATCTCATAAGCATAAAGGACAGCACCTTGTGACATCAAAGATTATGCCACACAGGCCGAAGCACAATTGAAAGGACAGCGGAACTCAACCGTGTATGCGGATTAGAAAATACTAAATTAGAAGAAACCGCATGCGATGATTGCTGTGCAAGCAAGTCCACAAAAGCTCTTTGTCGTAAAATAAAGGATCAACAATCCAAAGAGAGCTGCGAGCTGATACACTCTGATATCTGCGGACCCATGCCATCGAGGTCACTAAGCGACAAGCAATATTTCATTACATTCACAGACGATTACTCGAGGCATACTACTGTCGCATTCATCAAGTCCAAGGACGAAGTGAAAGATCAGATTAAAAAATACATAGCCAGAATGGAACTGCAAACAGGAAAGAAAATTAAAAGATTCCGATCAGACAATGGCACCGAGTACTGCAATAAAGATTTGCAAGCATACTTTGAAGAGAAAGGTATCAAACATGAAAGGTCCAAACCCCGCAAATGAACGGGATAGCGGAACGTATAAACAGGATGCTACTATAGACTTAGTACGCTCAATGCTCAAATCGGCTCAACTACCTAATAAATTTTGGGCGGAAGCAGTTGCCATAGCAGCATACGTGAAAAATCGTGTATATACGTCCATAAATAATGAAGTTCCAGTTACTGTATTGACAGGAAAAATACCTAGTGTACGTCACTTAAAAACATACGGGTCACTTGCCTACGCACACTTGGTGAAACAAGGACAAAGGAAACTGGATGACAGGGCCACTCCATGCATATTAGTAAGCTACAATAACCAAACAAGAGGCTATCGCTTATGGTGTCCTGAAAGAGGGGACGTTATCATAACGAAACATGTACGTTTCTCAGAGGATAAGATGGGATATGAATGATTAGTAAATCGAAGCCCAAGGTACAATTATCCGTGTATCAACGTCTGGTCAAACGAAGATGGAGAAAACCGAGAAATTATACCAGGAATCGAAGGAACAAAAGAGTATGACGACTCCGCATCGATAAAAGATGCTGAAACCACTAACGAGACAGTGGGGGAGGAAATTCCCAAGTCATCAAAGAAGATCGGAAGGCCGAAGAAGAAAATTCGAAACCCATACGGCAGAAAAGGGAAACCAGAGAACAGGAAGTTGGAGGTTGAATCATCGGAAGAAAAAGGAAACCAAAACATGGAGTTCGACTTCATGGAGATCACCGAATCAAGCAGTTTAGAGGAAGCAATGTCCTCGCCACAGGCAAACGAGTGGAAACGTGCCATAGACGATGAGATGACCAGCCTTGCCCAACGAAAAACCTAGGAAAGTATAGACCATTTGCCGCCAGGACGGAGATGCATCGGCAGCAAATGGGTATTTAAGTTAAAAAGAAATTGTGACGGTAAAGTAACCAAATATAAAGCGAGGTTAGTAGCTCGAGGTTTTTCACAGCAAAAGCGTATTGATTACAATGAAACCTATTCACCTGTTGCAAATTTTTGTATAATACGCCTATTAATAGCCATTTCAGCAATTTTCGGTTGGTGTACCAGACAGCTGGACATCAAATGTGCATATCTCTATGCCGAACTTCAGGAAGAGATATACATGAATTTGGTTCCCGCTTGCAAAGATGGGAACGGAAGCCTAGTCAGACTAAAACGACCAATTTACGGACTAAAACAAGCAGGACGGAATTGGAATACAGAGTTAAATAACTTTTTCGTCAGGTATGGATTTACGAGATTAAACTCGTCTAGCTGGGTTTACAGAGAAGGTCTTTGGACTATTGCAGTAATCTATGTCGACGATATTTTTGTATTTTCAAATGATCCAACGTCAATTAATGATTTTGTTAGAGTTTTCAGTAAGAAATATGAAACCAAAGACTTAGGCGAGATCAGCAACGTATTAGGTGTTAAAGTAAACAGAAATAACGCGGAAATTAGCCTAGACCAAAGAGCATATATAGAGTCACTACTAAATAAACATAATATGACAGAATGTAAAAGCGTTTCGACACCCTTAGATCCGGGTTTAAAATTATCGAAAAATTTGCAATCGAATCTCTTAGACGAAGAAGCTAAGACGGCGTACCGGGAACTGATAGAATGTTTAATGTATGTAGCTTTGCGAACCAGATCCGATATATTGCATGCCGTGACGAAATTATCTCAGTACAATTCTTGCCTAAGCGAAATTCATTGGATTCAATGTAAATATATCTTACGTTACTTGTGTAAAACTAGAGATTGTAACATGACTTACAAGACTGTTAAAGAGCCAAAGATTAAAATTTGTTGCGACGCCGATTGGGCAGGGGATTTGGATGACCGACACTCATACTCAGGTATGATAGTAATGGTGGGTTCTAGCATTATACAATGGGCATCATCCAAACAAAAGAATTTATCCACCTCTACTATGGAGGCTGAGTATGTGGCTTTGGCATCCGGAGTGAAAAAAGCGATCTGGTTGCGTACGTTGTTAACCGAATTAGAATTATATGAGGACTTGTCAGAGAATTGCGAAATTTTGCGACAACAGATCTGCATTAGATTTTTCAAGAAGTCGAATAGAAAATACACGAACAAAACACATAGATATATCTTATCATATCGTTCGAGAGGAACTAGAAAGGGGAACAATCAGCTTGTCATATGTTCCATCTAACAAAAATTTGGCGGACATAATGACAAAACCACTCAAAGGTATAGCGCATAAGAATTGTATTCAAAGATTGAGAATGGATGTCGCAAAAGTGGGAGATTGAAGTGAAGTTTGCTCCTCCTAACGAGCAAATTCGAATGTTACCATGTTCCTCGTTCCTTTTCTCTATGCCCGTGCGATGGGGCTGCGCGAGAACGTATGCGCGTGAGTGTGTCGAGAGAGCGTGATGCGTGTGCCACGTGCGAGATTTCGTTTGAGATATTACATTATATATATCATATAGTAATTATCGTTTAATACAGTTTATTCTTATAATAAATTTGGGTTATGTCTTGGGAAACAAAGGATAAATTAATAACCATCCATTTCAAAAATTAATTTTTTTTAAAATACCGCGTTTTTAAGACGGACTAAAAAGTATAAAATAATTTTTCCTAGCCACATTCAGATTCCTAACCCCATACAGATTTTCCCCCCCATTCTCCTTCGCATCAAATATAACCGTATAGATTCCGCTAATCCGGTATTAAATCTATTAGGCTTTTCTAAAGTTGTTCTCGAGACCCCCGCATTGCCAGTGCGTCAAAACCGAGCACTTCTAGTTAGGTAATAACTGTTTATACTTAATTTTTATCCATTTCATTCGCGACATTTACACACATGTAAATCATTCTTTTGACTTGAATATATTGGTATTTAATGATAACTTCGTACCAATTCACTAAACCCTTAATTATCGTTCCACAATCCTAATCTAGTAATTGAACGTTCCCACACGATACAATCTTACCGCTCGGATTGTATCAAATAGATTATACTAGTTACGAGGCCCACTAACTATCCTTGGTGGCTTCCTGATTACTGCATCAGGTTCGTCCGCTATCTAGCAGTTTCCTGGTTATGCATCAGATCTATCTGCACTCTGATCCAACACAAATATCACCTACTATCCTTGGTGGCTCCCTGATTATCGCATCAGGTTCGTCCGCTACCTAGCAGCTCCCTGGTTACGCATCAGGTCTGTCTGCACTCTTACTAACAAGTTAAAACCTTAATCCTAGGATAATAACTCTTCGCCGGCCACTCGTGCTATTTCACGGCCCTGGCTCGTAACAACATCGACTTCGTTAGAGTCCGAGTCGACAGTGTAATCGACACGCACAAGAGTATCCTTGCACGCGCTGCACAAGTTTAGAAAATTAAACAAGTGCACGATTAAACACCTTACTATTATCTTGCGCCCCACGTTTTTCGTTTTAAATCTTACAAGTATTTTCATAGCTATTAAAAATTCACAATAACAAATTTTCAGGACTATCTGTATGGGGTTAGGAATCTGAATGTGGCCAGGAAAAATTATTTTATACTTTTTAGTCCGTCATAAAAACATGTAATTTTTAAAAAAATTAATTTTTTTTATTTAAATAATTTTTTCAATATAGGCTCACACATAAAAATATTATAGAATGCGTATTTTTTAGAATTTCTATATAGGCCCACATAAAAAAGTTGTCAAATGCAACTTTTAGTATTTTTTTCTACAATTCCGATCAATTGCAATTTTGAAAAAACTTTTTGTCACATCCGGTAGTAAACTAATCGCTCCAGCTTCCCAAAAAAGTTCAAATCGTATAGTACAATATTAAAAAAGTTATTGTCTTATTTAGAGCATCCGAATATTAATCCGAGTCACTGTATATGGAAGAATGGGAAACAAATAATGACTTCTTTCTAAAGTACAATTTTTGCAAAAGAATGTTTATCGCTCAGATTCGAATTCTGTGACTTGGCCCGTACGATCCGCTATTTTAGACAATTATTAAGTAAATATTCCCTTGAAAAATATTGTGATAAAAGCATTTGGAAATCAGTGTTTCGACGAATTTGTTCTTTGTATTTAAGGGCAATGATAACTCAGAGCAACGGTTATAGCGTTTGCGGCACATAAACGCTTTTCTCATTAAAACTGTAAAGTAGAAACTGGTTTTCGCATAAAGCCGTCAATCTCATGGGAGAGAACACGGTCGATCATCGTCCGACATCTACGCAAAAGCCCGGAACTCGAGATCGATGGCCGTCAAAATTGTATTCTGTCAACATGTTTTCAAGGAATACCGATAAACTGATATCATCAAAACGAAAAATGCTTAAGCAATGCGTCAACAAAGTATAAAACAATTTCTCCGAAACTAGTTTTGCGTGTTTAAATACTTATTCTAAATTTTCTAGCTGCTCTTTGAAGTTTGCGTACATCATCGGTAATTCAGTAATGTTTTTGATTTACAGTATAGATAATATAAATGTTTAAGTAAGCGAATTTTCAGAATTAACATGTTCGTTATCTTAACTGTTTCTATAAAAATATTTGTGAATATAACACACTATGTTATATGTTTCATATTTATAATCCATCTGCAAATTAACTTTTATTTCCAACCACGGCAAAGCCATTTGCATAAGCTTAATTCATTATAAGAATTAAGGACAGATTCGGAATCAGCGCAAAAAACTTTATAAGAATCACCCAACAGTAATTGTTGAACAAATTTGGTGTTGTTGTGGGAAAAAACCATTAAAAGCTCACACATTAACAATAAACCTTTACTTCTTTAATTTTTAATATTCTTTGATCTCGTACAGTTTCGCATTCACGCCATTCAAACACGCTTCGCTTTTTCTTTTTTTCACCAACAGACGCGCACACGATACTCTCATCACTCACCACAGTCTGCCACATTCAGACCGCCAAATATAAATGTATTATACACACTCTCCAACACGCCTCCTTACATTTGTATTTAAAGAAAAATAAAAATAAACTAATTTACAATGTTCATCATATTTCTAAATTTACCAAACTTTGATACGTC
>CM052254.1:8395299-8419164 GCA_028455795.1 Lasioglossum marginatum | reverse complement strand
AAAATCCGCAGTCTAGTCGTAAGTGCATAGAGAGAACCTAGGATTTATATTAATTTCTATAATATTCTTGCACACAAATGAAGATTTTCATAGAGGTTACTGTGCACATATGTGTATGAATACAATATAATATCCTTAGAACAAGAAACAAGATTTTCCTTCAGAAGTTAGTGGCTAAAATTGTACATTTACGTACATATCCGCAGTCTAACAATTAATTTATAGAACAACAAAAGACGAATTATATCGTCCTTTCCTTTTAACAGATTCAATTTTGTATTTCGCGATCCAGATGAACATGTAAAGTACTGTAATGTACCTAAATTGTTCTAAACGACCACTTCCACAGACTAAAATGCCAAGTTGTATTGTTTGTGGGGCCTCATTTGAAGTCTCAGAAATACTTGGTTGCCCCGTAAATATTTACTGAGTGAACAGATCATGAGAAGACATAATAGAGGACGAACGTCGCGTACTTACTCTTCTCTCGTTATGAGAGTTTATAAAAGAAGGACAATTTCGTCACGTGTCGGCGATTTACGATCAGTCGATCTAGTAAAAGAAATTCGAGTGAGTTCTCGAGGTGAAAATTTTGACTGGCTACGAAATAGGTGAAACGCGGCCTCCTCTCGTGCCAGAAAACGGTTTGTTGATTGCTGCTACTATCTCCGCCAACGAAAATAGGTGTGGACGAAGTTAAATCGGAGAGCAAAGGTGCGGAAGGCTGAGATAAAACAAAATCTGGATCTCTTAACCGGTCGCGCGATTGAAAATGGGGCTCGTATGTGTATGTATTACTATGTATGCGCCAGATGGTCGAAGCAGCCCAGTATTAGGGCCGGATAACTGTTAGGTGGAACCTCCCTCCACACGAAGGAAACTCTTCGTTCTACTTTTTCCTTACCCTCTCTTTTTCCCCTCTCTCTCTCTCTCTCTCTCTCTCTCTCCCCCCACCATCATTTCTGACCCTTGCAATGGATCACAAGCGGTGCTCAGTCTCTTCTGGAAAGATGTGAGAATAAAGCATCGAATAGTGGGCTCATATAATACATCAACTGCACAAAATTAATTTTGCTTTTTGCATAAACGGAAAGTATAACTGCACGAAAATATTCTCCAAAAAATGTTTAATGAAATTCGGCCAAGTAAAACAGCTTTGACCAATGTTGTTACCGAGAGGCTGACGCAGACATATGAGGTGTGTTAAAAGAATAACGGAATTTTCGGAAAAAATTTTACTTATTCGTCTACATGAATGTTATCCCCCAGAAAATAGTTTCCCTTAGATATTACACACTTATGCCAGCGCTTCTTCCAATCCACGAAGCTTCTGGAACTCGATCCTTGGGACAACTTTTAGCTTTTTCAGCGATGCACTTTTAATCTCATCTGTGCTTGAAAAACGACGACTCTTTAAGGTCCAACAAAGTTCTTGTTGAATTATCAATAAATTACCAGCACAATGAACTTATTGTTCGTTGTCAAAAATGAATCAACGATCTCAGTATCGTATTTATAAACAGAGATTACGGAGTGTCGATGAAATGATTCTCAGAATCATATTAATACACAGAGATTACGAAGTACCGATGAAACGATCTCAGTGTTACGGCGTGATAAGACTAAGATGCCGATCCTCGCAACACATCATGAGGCCCAAGTTCATCACTGTCATCACTGACTCAGCGCCCCAATACTGTGTACTATCAACAGTCCCAAAACTTTGCACCCTCAAATAAGATAATCTATTAGTATATAAGACCACGAAATGTTGTATCGAGTTAGTCGACGATTACCTCTGCTACGGCACGTCTCGTTGATTCAAGCCTTAATAAAGTATTTGTGTTCTCGAAACCTTTGAGTAGTGAATCGTGAAAGTTGAAATACGGCGATCCTCACCGAAATCATCTATTTCACCGTAACATCAGAATCGTTTCTAAACAGAGATTTTGCATTTGATACTTTGTTTCAAGAACCGGACTGTGGGGAGCCTAACCTAAACAGTTTGGAGATACGAGGGAACTCTGGTTCCTATACATATAAGTTCCAAAGGTTTTCTTCTCATTGCCAGTTGAGGCTAAGTTTTTTTTTTGGTAAAGAGCTTCCTCTCGCGCCGTGAAATAAAGAATTGTTTTAGTACAAAAGTACCAGTGGGCATTCTTTAACACCCATTTCCAATAGTTCTTTGTATTTTTGAGAACAGAAAAAAGTCACACAGGGCCCTATCTCGTGAATATGGAGGCCAGGGCATCATTACAGTGTTGGTTTTGGCTAAAAAATCACGAACAAGCAATGAAGTGTGAACAGGTGCATTGATCTGATCCATTTTTTCAACAAGTAAAAAATCGCTGTTAGTACCAAAACATGTAACCTTCTCGAAAGTTGACAATAGTCTAAACATCGAAACAAACATGACAAACAATGTATAGACACTTTTCAGACATGTTTACCAAAACAACAAAAAAAAAAGAAATTATAAAATTCCCGTTATTTTACCACGTTTTTATTAACTCGCTTGCTTGTCTGTCTGTTCGTCTAAAAAGCAGAAAATAATTATTTAAATAAAATAAATGTTTAATATACCACGTTTTTAAGACGGACTGAAAAGTATAAAATAATTTTTCCTAGCCCCATACAGATTCCTAACCCCATACAGATAGTCCTGAAAATCAGAAAATTATTTTATACTTTTTAGTTCGTCTTAAAAACGTGGTATATTAAACATTTTTTTTATTTAAATAATTATTTTTTTAACACACCTCGTATACATGTATCTAGATGATCAATTCCGTTTTGCGGGTCAAGTATAACAGATTCCCTAAAAATAATGATTTTCAAATTGTTACACTAAGCAACTTAAACTTTAACTGATTCACTTAATTTTTTGCATATGTTGGTACAGTAATCGCTCGTTCGTTGTCTGGCATGGTGGGCAGGATCGTTGTCCAGTGCCTACCCATTCCACTGCCTGTCAACGCCGCGTCGCTCCGCAGGGCGGCGACGATTGATGTCGGCTCGGGTATATCGGTGTGAGCACCACTACATTGACTCGAATGAATCGAATGTTCAAACTTCTTAATTTACATTATTTTTTTATGGGACCTTTATGAACGTATTTCTGGCATTTTTCTGATTAAAATGACACCAAACACGATATAATTTCAATTGTACATAGTGTCTGTAAAAATGAAACATGCGGGACTCAGA
Organism: Lasioglossum marginatum; assembly: GCA_028455795.1. NCBI lineage: Eukaryota > Metazoa > Arthropoda > Insecta > Hymenoptera > Halictidae > Lasioglossum > Lasioglossum marginatum. Next base: position 8,415,957 of record CM052254.1, on the reverse strand, counting down.
TCTGTCCGGCGACGGCGATACGCTTCGGCCACCCGATCCGTGTTTCATTTTGTCCTTCTCTATGTTCGGCTCTCTATTGAAGTCTCGGCGCGGTCGGCGCGATACTCTAGACGCAGTCATAAATCAAAAATAGCGTCCCGGCAGGGTCATTGTCACTGAAAAACACGGCTTCTGGACAACGAACGAGCGATTACTGTATTCATGAGCATGCACGTATGTATTATGTGTAGTATGTGCACCTACTTTTATACCAAATTTGTTTATATAATTCATTTTTATTGTATATTTGTTTAATAATAAGTCTGAGAATATTGCAGATACATGAATAACTTTCAATGCATAATTTTTACCAAGAGGCGTACAACATTGATGACAGGTTGCACATACGCCCCTGCAGCATCATTATTTATAATCCCTTCCGTGACCAAAAAATGTTTCTAATTACTTCATTGGTATAGAAAAATATTTTCATAATTTCGAAAGATTGATTAAATCCATTGTGTACAACATTGGTTACTTCTGAGCAGAGTTGTGTCGAATTACAATTGAATTACTTCACGAATTATAATTACAAAGTAATTCGATTACATTGTATTCAATTATTTCGTAATTGGGAATTCAGTCGCTTCATTCAATTAAATTACAATGTAATTTGTAATTCCGGTCTCTTATCCATTTAATTACAAATGTAATGATCTTTCATCCAATTAAATTACAATGTAATTCGTTTTTAAAATTGAAATACAGTGTAATTATGAATTATATATAAGAAGAATAAGAGGTGGAAAAAGAAAAAGATTAGTATGAGTGACGAACATAGTACTATTCATAAATTCATATTGTGCGATCAAGATTAAACTTGTTTATTCGTTTCAGAAAAGAAATATAAATTGTAGAAAGATATATAGGACAAAATTACTACAGAAAAAAGGTAACACTATTTAACAGGAAAAACTTGAAAAAAGAACATTATTCATGTGGCACTAATCACTTATGCGGTCATATTCACCGATGGCAAATTTTAAATTAGTTTTAATGAGCACTATTTGTTCAAACACCTTGTCACTAATATTGGAATATTGCATTTTGGAAGGTTGTTCATCGTCTCATAAGAAAACATTCTCATAAACATAAACATAAAATTGAATTGTCTATGAATGCGAAATGGTAGAAACACGGATATAAATGAACGATATTTTTCACCTTAAGCGAATAATGTATACATTGAGTAATTTACATTATATTGTATTTTAATTACTAAAATCTCAGTGATAGTGAGACCAATAACGAAAAAAATACAGTTTCATGAAATGTTTTATTCCTTAAAATCCACGGCCCAGCGTTGATGATTCACGTTTGTTTTTACATATTACAAGTGTATGTCCTTAAATTATGAATAGCAATGTGTTCGAAGTAATCCACGTTAATATCGTAAAAGCGTGTAATCGCGGTTCGCAAGCATACATCGATGTGACACAGCGTCAACACAGTCGTATTGGAGTAATTCCACATCGACAAACTCTAATTGAATCAACACAAGAACTAACGACGCGCATAGAATCAACACAGAAACCATAAATTTCGAGCCGATAAGCCCAATACAGAGAGACTCGAATTGGACTATGCCTGATCAGGGACTCCAACGGATGCAACCTGCAGTAAAACGAACGAAAAAGAAATCGAAACGGATCATTGGGTCACCGCTTAAAGGTCGGTTTATATAAGCCAGTTCAGGCCATCCGGGCAGAATATTGTTATATTGTTACCCAGGTTTGTGTCAACTATTTTCGAACGGAAATGCGTGTCAGGCTTCGTTCCGATATTTCTTTTCAGGACGAAGCCTGGCAAGAATTTCCGTTCGAAAATAGTTGACAAAACTTGGGCAACAATATTCTGTCCGGATGGCCTGAACCGGCTTATACATATAACCCGACCTTAAGGTGGACGAAATTTAGATGAAACACAAATCCGATCACCTAAAGGCTGAGCAGTTCTAATTAATCTAACACCGGATCACACATACTTTAGGTAGCACTGAATTAAATGAGATCTACATGAAGCGTAAAGATTCGAGAATCAGGCTAACCAACTGTAATTCTCAGGGACACCGTAGATCAGTGTACCGAATGACCATTTTAGGTGGAAAAAAAGTCATGTCAGAAAATAGATATAACATCCATATATTGTTCTTTGGGAATGTGTGGTGTTTACTAATCCTAATTATAACCATAATAATTCATTTAAAAGCGATATAAGCATAGAAATCAATACGTGAAAACTTCTAACCGTAATACGGTAAAATCGTAAGTTTATATTCGTCAGAAAGAAAATTGTGTCAGAACAATAAATAAGAATCTTCAAGCTTCTATGCACGATTTTCTATATTAATATAAGTAAATGTTTACATTAATGTTCACAAAGTTCGTTAGTAAAGTCTTTTGCAATAATTTTTAGACATTGTTTAAGTACCATTTTTCTATGCCGTTTAGTTGACTTTAATAGAGCAGAACTAGCAAAGCTCAATGGATACCATCTTAAATTTTTTTCTGCGTTAAGTTCAAACTATACAGAAGATTCTAATAAAAATCGGCTACTACTATATGCTATCTTGCCTGCCACCATTTTTTTAAGTTTTTGTAATACCGTACGGTGGTGGACTGAATAGGCATTCCAGTAAATACTAATTATGATTCAATGGCAATGCTGCTAATTACTTCTAATTCCATCATAAATGATGATAAGGTGATACCACAAAAAGATACTTTGGTACCAAAAGGTGTATTAGATTTACGATGCCAGAAACTTTCGTCTTATACCACAAATAACTTAATTGATAGCGACAGTGATATTAGCGAAGAATTATTGTTATATTGTTGTATAGATTGTGACGTTGCCCGTTTTCGTACGGTTTGAAGGCCGACGAAAATGGTCAACCCCGGGTTCTTATGGGCGCTGAGACCGGGCCATGCGCGGCCGTGCAAGCACGGTCCACCCGGGACAAAGCGAATTTGCGGGGAGGCTCGACTAGAACGCGACGGATATTCGTTCGGGCGCCAGGTACTCGAAAGTACCACGCGAAACGCAACCAAAACGCACGAGCTAGGAGAGGCCGAGCTCGGACGTCGAGCCCCCTCAGAACGCGAACGCGGGAAAAGGATGCGAACGGCCAGAGGTTCGAATACAAGAAAATAACGGGGACAGCCCTCACGGCAGGACGTATCTCGCAGGTCGAAAACAACAAGACGGATTGGCTCTATTTCCTTTATTGGAGATCGTCGTTATTTTATACAATAGGGCGGCCACGTGGCCGCAACCCGGGAGCCCGCGCTCCTTGTACACTAGTGCGAGAAGATGGACGCTCGCAGAGCGCGTTAGTCAAAGATACTCGCGAGAGTACGGTAGTACGGTACGGCGTAGAATTCTCGTCGAGACGAGGTTTTCGCGAGACGCAGATGGACGGCGCGATAATACGAAGACCGTCGCGATAACCACGAGAAAGATGTACGCTTTCGCCGCGCGCGAAGAACAATCCGCGGTCGTACGCGCTCGAGAGGCGCGTAGGCTCCGCGCGACCGCGGGCGAAAGTTACTACGATCCCTAATCGCACGTTTGATTCCGGAATTCGAGACGAACGGCTATTCTTTCCTACGAAACACTCCCGAGGAAGACTTCCGATGTCAGCACCGCGAGGAAACTATCGTTCGAAAACTCAAAGCGTTCTACACCGAACGTGAGCAACGACGAACCCGAGGACGAGACGACCTCGTGTCGTCCTCGTACGAAATCTACGAGCTACCGCGAGAAACAAATCGAAGGGTCACAGTTCGACTTACCGTAACGGCTGCTTTTCAACTCTCCGTTGCCGGAGTTCGCCAACCCTCGAGAGTGGGTGCTGGTCGCGATCAAGTAACCACCCGCGACGCGGAAACAACGAGATTTTTACTTCGGTATTACACCGCGTGTTTTTCGGGAATCGGCCTGTTCTTTTAACTAGTCTAAGTCTACTAATTATATTTTAATAATCCGCCTGTTCTTTTCGGTAGCTAGCGCGACAGTGTCCCTTCGATCCGCATCGACGGAACGCGTAGATCCTTGCTCCCCCCACTCTTGCCGCAGAGCCGAATTTCCCGGGAGAGCGCGTTCCGAAACGCGTCTGAAACAGTCGCGGGATCGCGCCTTCGAAAAGGTCCTAAGGCCCCAGACCTATCAAAACGCAACGTTAACGATCGCCCTCTGGCGAACGGGGAAGATTATTCCTCCCAGACATGCCGTAACACCATCCTCGCTGGGATCCTTAATTTGAGCGGGATGAGACGACGGCTGGGCGACGAAAAGATGAGATGTTCGTAAAAGGATCCCCTTAGCCCACGTCGTCAGTTCTGGGTTTTTCCGCCCGTGTGTCGTGGCTCCTTTTCATTAGTTCCTGGAGACGTCTCGAATTTTCTGGCCAATCGTTTGTCTCCGGCCGATCCCATGAATCGGGGCAACTCTCCGGTGCTCGTGCTAAGTGGTGGTACTCGAGGTACGTTCCTGAAACTGGCCGTACTCGGTACCCGCGATAGATGTCATTAGTCGCTAATTGTGACTACGGAAGATTTTCCTCGTGGAGCGCTCTCGAATTCTGCGGGTGGTCTCTGATACGGTTCGATATCGGTCCGTGACGCGTCCATACGCGAAACGGTCATTTAACCTTATTCTTTGGAGAAGTGACGTCGCAATATTTGCAACGTCACAAGATATACTGTTATATTTACATATCATTGTTATACTTATTTAACCCTTGGCACTCCTTTTTCAAGTGTGACTCGACATCAGTTTTTATCACAGAAACGTCTGAAATCGAAAAATAATTCGGAGTGCAAAGGGTTAACATTATTATTATATTTTTTATTTATATTTGTTTATATAATTTATATAATATTTTTTTACATGTGATAAATCTCATTCAATGACCTAAACAATTTAAAACACTTTCATCGTGAAACGATAATCAATTCTCCTCCTGTACGCTCAACTTTGTGACGAGTAAATGTACTGCGTTTATGTATTTTTGTTAATAACGCGAGATAATCGTTAATTATTTGTTAGGACCTCACATTGCGTATACAAACATTTAATATGCGGAAAAATTATTTTTTTTTTGTTTATCGAACAAATAGGACTTTTATAGCCTTCCTCGCCCTACGCCCCTATCTGATAAATATAGTCATTTGTCATTAGTTGGATTCATTTATTCGGTTTGTTTCCCAAGTTTCTGAAAGCCAGGGAGTAATTCCAAACTTTCGACTGTAAATCTACAAGCGATCTACTATGTATAGCAAATCGAGTGTGATCATTCGATTATCGCTTCCGCAAGTAAGTATGTATCTCGAATATATCGATGAAGAGGTTTTCAATAACGAGTCAGGAAACGGACTTTCAATTTCTACAACGAAGAAACTCTTTTAAAGATCTTCAACACTAATGAAAGGAATACTCTAGAGAGGGTTAATCCTGTGGTAAATGAGTAGGTGGAAATGCATAATTATACTAGCTAAATCTAATACCAATATTTAACACTAGTTTAATATTGTTGGAATGAGGTCAATAAAGGATCTTGTGGTTTTGGTAGAAAAGCACTTTAATTAACAACTGGATTTGTAATATAGTGATACACTGATACACATCTTTACTTCTTAGTTAGTTCAGAACGTTAGTTCTTCACTACGCTTCTGCTACCTTGCTTATCTGGCGCACTTGCTCACAGGTGTCGCCACTCACACATACTATGTAGGATTCGGCTATGAACGAGATACACGGGAACGACTCGGAAATATAGCCTACTCTATATAAAAATATAGAACCGCGTGGTAGAGAATAATACGATAGAATTTATGCTGTTCACAAGAACGTTTACACTTTATTGCAAAGGAAGGAACGCGAGGTCTGCCTCGTGCGACTGTACAACAGAAGTTGTAATGGCGAAGTACTGACTCGCATGACGGTTGCAACAGCGAGTCCAACTCGCGCAACCGTCCAACAACGAGTGGCGAACGAAGAACGCTTCGCTCTCTCCTAACCTGGGAGCAGGGCAGCCAACTCCCAGTTAGGGCTTTCACTAGGCACGGCCTAGGGGAATGGCGCACTAGCGCTAACCTCCCTACAACTATACAAGTCAAATATATTACATTTTCAACACGCCTCCTTACATTTGACTTTTCACAGGACATTATTTCTTTACAATTATTTTGCACGCTTACCGCTTCAGTTATATTACATTTAACAATTTTCTGAAATACATAAATTTTGCTTTGCCTAGACTTTTTGTCGACAGTATGTCTGCTACATTGTTTAGGATTAAACTTTAACAATATCTATAATACCTTTGTCATAATTTTCATTTATATAGTGGTATTGAACTTCAATGTGTTTTCAATTTTTCGTGTAGTTTTCAAACTTGGCAATCGCTATTGCTCCCGAATTATCTTCGAATATTTTCACTGGTTCTGTTATCTTAATTGTAAAAGTGTCTTTTACAGGGCCGCCGCGTGGGTAAGAGGCGCCCGTATGCAAGAAGAAATGTGACGCCCCCTTACTCTCTCCATACTCTCTATACACTCCCCATTCCTATGTTACTAGCGAGAATCGTAGCCACCTGACGGTCTCGTGATGAATTATTATTGTGATCATTTTTACTTGCGAGAATCGTAGCCATCTAACGGTTGTGTAAACTATTACCAAGCGCGTTTCCCCTGTTTCCAAAGTTAAAGAATGATGTACATTATTACTATTTTCACTACAGACCTGCTAACGACGAACTGTTATAACTATAAATTAAAATTTAGTATTAAATAACTGTATACACTTCTCACAACTAGACTGCAGATTAAATACGAAACTATCAAAACATTATAGAAGAATTTGAAAGCACTATAATACTATTTTAGTGTTTTGTATTTAGTATTTTTGATTTAATAAAATTACTATAAAAGGGCACACACTTTGTATTTCATTTTCGTTTCATACAGTTGACGTAGAAAATTGCTATTTTGAATAAAGGTTCGCAGTCTACTCATAACACAAATGGCAAAGAAGGAGAGCGTATGGGAAATGCTATGAACTATGTCTCTTTCTTTCCCATACGTTCTCCTTCTTTGTTTTTAGCAAGGATATCTGTTAACGATAGCCAGAGCTGTTAGCGCTTCTGCTACGGGGATTAATTCGGCCCTGTCTCTTCCGTGATATAAGATTTGTGAATTACAACAAAATAATTATAATAATTGATTTCAGTTAAAAAAATGTTTATTTTTATATTTAGGAACAAATACGTACATAGAACCACAGAAAAAGAACATCAAAACAATACTGATTTATTATAATTATCCTCTTATTATACAGTATATAATTATTTACATATTAATTCTTCGGGCTTTGCCCGCCACAACGTTTTTTATTAAAGCACTAGTATCTAATACATCTAGAATATCATTTTCAATAGATATGATTGATAAATCAGTTAACCGTTCTTGACGGTTTTGTAGAACGTAAATAGTTCTTAATAATTTTTAATTTGGAGAAACTCCTTTCTCCGGAAGCTACCGAAACAGGCAAAGTTAAATAAATGCGCAGTACAATTGCTTAAATTTTCATATATATAATTCAAAACGGCATGAGGATCCATCTTCGATTTTATAAAGCATTGTAAAGATTTCAGTTCTTCAAATAGAGTGTTACCATCAATATCCCGATCTGTAGTATTTTTATTGTCGCTAAGTTTTATTTCCATAGCTTTGCAGTGTTTTAATAACTCTTCATCATTCCACTCTATTAATTTACTTATGTCATGAATAAGTTTAAAATCTTTATCATGTTCTTTCAACAGTACGAATCTCTCTGTAATTGAGGATATAGTAGTATCTAATATTGCGAAAAAGAAATTAATTTTATAATATCGTTTAGCATCAGTTATTGGCTCATCTGTTGCTTCGTATTCAAATATCTTTTTTTTCTCCTTGGAATTTCAGGAAAACTAGGATGAATATCCATCTGGTTTGCAATATTCGTTGCAGAAGTGATAATATCCTCGAAACTTTGATCGGTCCTGCGACTCTTCAAATCATTTGTAATACGTTCGAGATTTTGCGTAACTATTTGGATATTAAATGTAGGATTCTGCATCATTTTGCTGACAACATTTACGAGATTTAATATGTCGTGCCAAATGTAAATAGAATATAAAAATTTAAATGAAAAAATTTTTGAAATTAAGTTGTCAGCCTGAACTCTTGAATCCATATTGTTAGTATCATCCTCTGAAATATCTGAAAGAGTCTGAATATCTGATATATTTCTTTAAAGTTATTTTTAAGCGGTTTTATTGCTTCAATTCGACTTTCCCACCTAGTTGCAGAAAGCGGTTTCAAAATCAAATTTGTAATATGTTTTTTTAATATTGCCCAACGTTTCACGGATGTCGAAAAAAATTGTACAGTGACTGTATTATTCCAAAGAAATTTACCGTTTCAAATGTTATCTTGGCTGCATCATTAACTACCAAGTTTAAAGAATGAGCAGAACATGGAATAAAAAAAGCTCTTGAATTTACTTCAATAATTGTTTGTTGAAGTCCCTTATATTTACCACGCATATTGGCACCGTTGTCATATGCTTGTCCGCGTAAATCCGAAATGTTAATATTCATTAATTTTAAATGATTTATAATAAATTCAAATAATCCTTGACCAGTAGTATCGATTACAGATTGATAGCCCAAAAAATGTTCACGTATTTCTGCGCTGTTTGAATCTTTATTATGATAAACAAATCTAATAATAATAGTTAACTGTTCGGTGTGACTTACGTCCGGGGTAGTACCGAGAATTAATGAATAATATTTTGATTCTTTGACCATTTCTAAAATTTTTTGTTTGATAGCTTTAGAAATAATATGAATGATTTCGTTCTGAATTTGATCACCTAAGTAATGAGCAATATTTTTTTTCGTTGACGTTTGGATGCGACGCAAATGTTCTGCCATTATTGAATCAAATTTAGCAATAGTTTCAACCAATTTTAAAAAGTTATTATTCTCAAAAAGTTTTCTAGAAGAACCTCTGAAAGCTAAACAGTCTTGATAAAAATTGTACTATATAGATTAATCGTTCGAAAACAGATTGCCAATATTTTTTTTCCGTTTCATATAGTCGTTGTTGAGTTGCATCAATTGTGCATTTCTGACTTAACGACATTTTCAATTCACTATATTTTGATCCATTTTTTATATGAACGGAACTTAATTCATGTCTTTTTAATATATGGCTCAAGTGTTTCCAATCGTTACAACCGTTTTCATTCGTAAGTTGCGAATTACATTCACCAAATAACTTACAATAGTAACAAAAAACTGAATTAAATGTTTCAGAATAAACTAAATAGCTTCTACATATTTTTTCACCGTTTGGCAAAGAACGATAATAATATAATTCTGAAAACTTTCGACCAGAATTATCTTTAGGAAAGTCTTTTTTAACTTGATAAGGATTATTTTCAACTAAACAGTCCCTAATTTTGATGTTCATAACTTTGGGCCAGGTGCCTGGATCATTAAAATTAAAATTTGATTTGTCGCTCTCAAAATTAGAAATTACTTTATCGTCAACTTGGGATGATGTTTCGAAGAGGTCAATCTGGGTTGATGTTTCAACATGGTCAACTTTATCATATTCTTGCAATGTCTGTTCTTCACATTCTCTGTATTCTGTTGGAATAGAGATACTGGCGCTCGAAGTGCTAGCTTCTTCCAAACAGTCCTTTTGCTTCTTTGCTGTAGGTGTTAGGAATTTATTTAATGACCCGATCAATTTAGATGTATTTTCTTCACGTTGTAAACGTCTTTTTCTGTTTTGAGATTAGGGGATTTACATTACAATAATATATAATTTTTAACATACATTTTCATACTTACATTGTTTATTCACTTTGTAATTCACTCACCGGAAATTCACTTTGTAGCATGCGAAGCGTCTGAATACCGCAAATTCGTACACCGAACTTCGCGGGCTTTCACACAGTTACGGATGTAACAACGACTCGTTAAATAAATATCGACTTTTGTAAGTGAACACACTTTAATATATATTTAAGATATATATTATATTTATAATTGACAAGAGAGGTACAAGGTTCGAGGTAAAGGTTTCGTTGTTTTCGGTTCGAGCGATTTTCGAGATCTGGTTTTCGGTGTCGCGTCGTGTATAAAGTCAGTTCGGATCTTTTCTTATTGGTTATCTTAAAAATGTATGGGGTGACTAAATGATTTCTATTGGTGAGTGGGTGATGCATTTTGGTCGTCGGTGTAGGGGCGCTTTGGTAAAACTATGTTTAAGGTATGCAATCAATTGGGTGCGAAAGATATGGGAAAATGATACGGAACTAAACTGTTTGTTTGTATAAGATCGCCCTGTCAATGGGCGATGACACCCAAATCATTCTGGGACCGTCGCGTCGCGTCGAGTGTCTCGAGCTATTGCAGCCGAGCGTGTCTAAATAAATATAAATCTCACGTTCGGTCTGTTTGAGACCGAACAGCATGTATAGAAAATTCGAGGAAGAAAAGGAAAACAAAACGCGGAGCGACAAGCCGAATTGCGCTTAACAAAATCAACAACTGAGTTGTTTAAGCTCGATCGGCTTTTCGCGCGCTCCCCTCGCGTCGCTGCTCCGCGTGGCCGCCTACAAACTACTTTCGAGAAGCTTCTAGAATCTAGAATCTAGAATAAATATATGAATTATAGAAAACAAATATAAAGTATAGAAATTATCGTGGCGACATGGCGCCCCTTCGTTGCATTGCAATATTTGTTACTTCTGCTATTTATGTCCACTGGCAGCGACGCGCGCCCTTGCCCGTTTGTTTTGGCGCCCCTGGACGATGCGCCCGTGTGCGGCGCACGACCTGCACAACCGCACGCGGCGGCCCTGGTCTTTTAACATGTTTCGTACGAAGTTTACATCGGTTACTGCCTCTGATAAGGCTATATATTCGGCCAATGTAGAAGATTTCGCTACAGTGTTTTGTTTACGTGACTTCCAGTAAATTACATTATTAAACAATCTTAAAACGTATCCTGTTGTAGATTTTCTGTCATTACAATCTCCTGCCCAATCTGCATCAACCATACAATCTAATATTTCAGTATTACAGTTTCTCGTATAAGTTAACTTTAGTTCTTTAGTTGACTACAAATATTTCAAAATTCTTAACGTGTACTTAAAATGAGTATTGTTGTAAGAGCTTTGATATCTGCTTAGATAGTTGACGCTATATGCAATGTCTGGTCTAGTTCCAGTACTTATATATAATAGGTCACCAATTAAATTTCTGTATTTAATACACGTATCGATGTAAAGCTTGCAGCTTTAAGTTTTAAATTTTCTTCCATAGGTGTGCTATACAATTTTGCACTTTCTAATTGATATTTTACTACTAATGATTCGATATAATTTTCTTGACTTAAGGTCATAATGTTTTGTTCCGTATTGTGATCAATGCTTATTCCAATGTAATTTTTCACTTTACCCATATCTTTCATTTTGAATCGATTTTACATCTTTAATAATCTTTCGGTTCTTACAACAGATTAATAAATCATCAACGAATAATAATATATATGCTGCATATTTTTCACTTCTTCTTACATACAAACAATAGTCATACTTGCTTCGCTTGAAGCCTAAATTATTCATAAATTCGTTAAAGCACTCGTACCATGACCTGGGACTTTCTCTTAGACCGTATAATGCCTTTTCTAATTTATACACTTGATCAGTGCCATTATTATAACCTTCTGATTGCTCTACATATACTTCAGAAACAATTTTGCCATTGAGAAACGCGGTTTTAACATCCATTTGTTCAATGAGTAAGCTATATTGACAACAGTAAGAAAGTAATAGTTTTAAGGTTTGCATCTTTACATTGCATCTTTTTGTTGAAAACCTCTTACCACTAGCCTAGCTTTATATGTTTTATCATCTTTCTTCCTATAGACCCATTTTAGATCAATTACATTTTTATTCGTTGGCCTTTCAACAAGTTTCCACGTTTCATTTTGTTCAATACTTTCTATTTCAGATTTCATAGCTTCTTTCCATTTTTCAGAATCTTGAGACTCAATCGCCTCCTTAACTGATGCCGGTACTGCCGGTACCATTGCATCGCAATAGTTTACTTACACATATAAAATTCGTGACATATTCATCGTTGAAATACTTTTTATTTGGAAATTTGCTCCTAGATGGACGCTCAGACCTCGTATCATTTGGACTACTTGAACCTTGAATTGTATTTAATTCATCGCTTTCTACTGACTCGAAGCTTTGTTCTGTATCACTTTCACTAGATTCATTTTCATTTTGATTTACACTATCAACATTTCTATCGGTTTCATCATTATCAATTAAACCTATACATTTTATCCCTTGTTCGATTATATCAACATGTCTAGCATCAATTATTCTATTGTTAACCAGTATTCTGTAGCCTGTCTCTGTATACCCTAGCAAAATCCCTAGTTTCGCCTTATTGTCCCATTTTGACTTTCTCAATTGTTCTGGGACTCTTACGAATACCTTACTTCCATAAATTTTTAAATGTTTTACATCAGGTTTTTTATTGAAGAATATTTCATATGGTGATTTGTTCTGAATTGTATTTGCTATTGTTCCATTTTTTAAATAAGCTGCTGCTTTAATAAATTCTGGCCAATACATTCTGTTAACTTTAACTTCGTTCAGTAGGCACCTAGCTGTATCCATGATGGATCTATTGTACCTTTCCGCCACTCCATTCAACTCATGTATATATGGTGGACACGGAATCATTCGTATACCTTTCTGTCTAATAAATTCACGAGTTCTGTTATTTATGTATTCTTTCCCATTGTCACAGATTAGATTTTGAATTTTTTTTCTTTGTTAAATTTTCAACTAGATTTACATATTCTACGAAACAGTTATAAGTATCAGTTTTTGATTTAATACAATATACTTTTGCTAATTTGCTATACTCGTCTATAAATGTAACGAAATATCTTTCACCGCGATTACTATTTGTTGGGTGAGGTCCATTCATATCCGTATGCACGGTTTCTAGAATTTCATTGGCATGACTTCTATTATTGGCAAAAGGTAAATTTGCCATTTTACTCTGGCTACATATTGCGCATTTTATATACTTGGCTTCTAAATTCTTTGGCAGTCCAATTAACAATTCATCATTACATAGTTTGTTTAAATAGTGAAAATTGACGTGACCTAACGCCCGATGCCATTTTTCCTTTTTTGTTATATTATTTTTCATCGATAAATTTGTACTTACTTGTTTACTCTTATTGGTAGTAACGAAACTCGATATATAATACAAATCGTCTCTTTTGTTGGCTACTGCAATCAATACATTTGACGGATTATAAATTTTTAACTGATGACCATATGAAACTATTTTATTTTTGTAAGTTATTTTGGAGTAGCTAATGAGATTCTTTTTCATATTTTTTACATAGAAAACATTGTTTAATGTTACGCTAAGATCACTTCCATAGACTTGAAAAATTGCATTTATTTTTCCCACTTTTGTTGCTTGTAATATATGGCCATCACCTAGTTTTACATCTACTGGTTTGTTTAATTCTATGTATTCCTCGAAAACATTATCTACGTTCACTACATGATCTGTACACCCGCAATCAATAATCCATTCTATTAAATTTTCCGAACCTGAACTAACCTTTCTTTCTATTTGTGACTCGTTTATTTCAGTTATGAATGCGTTTCCTTGTCCGCTTTGCTCGTTGTTTAGGATTGGCTGAGGGGGTCGGCATAGTCAGCGTATCGATAACTATCGCCGACTCACTATTGACTATTTCGCTAGTCGCGACGAGATCTAGGTTCGATCGTCGGCTCGCGGAGTCATTGGCCGGCACCGTCGAGATAGATTCCTCGATTATCGACCGCTGAGCGTGACTCAGATTGGCGGATCGCGCTATCGATCCACCAATCATACGTTCGACTGTGTCGGCTAACGGTCCGCTGATCGATCGATCCGCAGTTCTCTAACGATCTAGCTAGCGAGCAATTCTCAAAATTTCTAACGTGAACATCGAATTTTGACCGGTTCCGCGAGAATCTATCTTTGGATATTGCATCCGTTAAATCTCCTGCGCTAATTCTTTAGCTATCTTACTGTTAGAATGATATTTGATTCAATATGAATGCACGATCACTATTGGTCAAGTTTTGTTTAGATAGAGTCATCACTATGTGGCGCTGTGTGTCTTTTTGTTCTTTTCTTTTACATAGTTGCTGGCTTTATTAATTCTTCTTTCGTTTCTTACTTCACTTACCTGCCATATTGTATTACTGAAACACACTGATTCCTACGTTAATAAATATCTATTGTCTGTTAAGCAATTCTGAATAATTACTTGTTGTCCGAGTCCAAGTTCATCACTTACATTCTTTATTGTAAAGTTTACGCAACAGCGCTTGTTGTCGTGTTTACATAGTTTTTTGTACATAGTTTCGGTTGTAAGTAGAACGAATCCACGTCGGGCAAATAAAGTTAACGTTAAGCGACATTTCTTCTAAGTGACTCGTTCTACCCTGCTCAATCCGTAACACTCGTTGTTCCTTTCCCGGTGTATCAGCCACGAGGGGTTTGCTGCGCCTCGAAGTCTTCCTCTGCCTCTGCCTCGTGCGTAGTTTCCGCCATATTGAAAATTTCTTCCATTGCCTCGCTCGTGATTTCCGCTGTATTGGAAGTTTCTTCCGTTGCCTCGTTCGAAGTTACCATCATGTTGGAAGTTTCCTCTGCTTGGCCCTCTGCTGCGAAAATTTCCTCGTCCACGGCCATGTTGCATTGCTCCACGTGGACATAATGCTTGGATATGCCCTTGTTCACCGCACGTGTAACATTTTCCACGCATGCTTGTTGCGAAGGCACTTGATGTTTGCTGTCCTTTTATATTTTTTGCTTATTTTTCTTTTAACTTTATCTTGGACATTAAATATTCAATCGTTCTTTCTGCCTTTGGTATCACGTCTATCAAATCGTCGATGTAGCTATATGACGACGGTAGAGCTCTAATCATGTATCTGAGTTTTTCTTCTTCTGTTATTATTCCCCCGGCCGACTTTACTTCATTGCACGCCTTCTCGAACTCGTCAAAGAACGACATCACATCTTCATAGTTCGTTAATTTTATCTTCTCCATATTGTTCCTGCAAACAATCTGCAGCGAGGTTGATTGTTTCAGGTATAGCTCATCAAATTTTTTTATTGCTCTAATGCGGTTTTTTTGTCTTCAATATACTCCAGTTGTTTGTTGGTTATCGAGCTATATATATATAATTCATTGCTTTCGCATCCTTAATTTTCCATTCAGCTTCGTTGTCTGCAGCCTCTCTCTCTCTTAAGACTATTTCTTTGCACTGCTTGTACTGCATAAATTTTAGTATTCTTTTTTTCCAACTATGATACTATGAGCCATCAAATATTGGGATAATCATGTCG
This sequence comes from Lasioglossum marginatum, assembly GCA_028455795.1. Taxonomy (NCBI): domain Eukaryota; kingdom Metazoa; phylum Arthropoda; class Insecta; order Hymenoptera; family Halictidae; genus Lasioglossum; species Lasioglossum marginatum. Next base: position 8,400,407 of record CM052254.1, on the reverse strand, counting down.
TCGACTTTCACGAACGCCATGTTCTTCTTTTTGCACTCGACCACGTTTTTGATTCTTACTTTTCCGCACTGCTTCTTTTTCACTTTGTATTACCATAAACCACAGACTTCGGTAATCAAGCTTCTTGCTACCATGTTGGAATGAGGTCGATAAAGGATCTTGTGGTTTTGGTAGAAAAGCACTTTAATTAACAACTGGATTTGTAATATAGAGATACACTGATACACGTCTTTACTTCTTAGTTAGTTCAGAACAAGTGGTTCTTCACTACGCTTCGGCTACCTTGGAGCTGGCGCACTTGCTCACAGGTGTCGCCACTCACACATACTATGTAGGATTTGCTTTCACGAGCTACACGAGAACTACTCGGTAATATAGCCTACTCTATATAAAAATATGGAACCGCGTGGTAGGGAATAACACGATAGAATATTTACAGTTCACTAGAACGTTTACACTTTATTGTATGCAAAGGAACACGAGCTCTGCCTCCGACCACGTGCGTCTGTACAGATAGAAGACCAATAGCGAAGTAACGCTTCGCGCTTCTTCTCGTCTGGAAGCAGGGCTGCCAACCTGTCGGTAAGGCTGTCTCTAGGCACGGCCTAGGAGAACGGCGCCTAGCGCTAAACTCCCTGCATACTCCCCCCCGAGTGTGTACGAGCAACAGTATGCACGATACCAAAAAAAAATCTTATAACAAAGGTACTTATAAACTATATGTACAATGTCTCCGCAACTAATCTACTATACAAAGTACTTAAATCTACGCGGTTGTTATATACAGGTGCCAGAGTGGCGGTGATCGCATACGTAATGCTAGCTCGGCGGAACTATTCTCACAGTTTTTTTCGGCGCATACGTTCTCGGCGCGATAGGCCTAGATGCGCATGGAGGTTCATTGAGCGCAGTCTCAATATCCTCCCGGACGGAATATGCTGGTTTAACATTCTCGACGGAGACAGAACGCGTTTCGCCGTTTACATCTATCACTAATACGCGATCGCTCGGATGACTTAACACTTTATGTGGGCCTGAGTACGGCCGTTCAAGCGCTTTCTTGTGCGGCGGCGCACGTAAAAACACATGCGATCAAGTGTTCACATCTTTGAACAAGAATACTCGCCTTTTGTGACGCTGTCTCACGGGAACAGGCTTGACCGTGCGCATATGCTCCCGAAATTCCTCGATAAATATTTGGGGATTAACGGAAACGTCGTCAGTGAATACAAACTCTCCCGGAATTCGCAGCGAGGTGCCGTACAGATATTCGGCAGGTGATGAACCCGTATCCATTACGTTATTTCGCAGTCCGAGCATTACAGTAGATAACACGCGTGACCACGTGGGGTTCGCGTGACACATTATCGCAGTTTTGAGGCAACGGTGCCATCGCTCGATCATCCCATTCGAAGCTGGGTGATAGGCGGTCATTCGGATCCGGTGACATCCGGATAATTGCAGCAATGCGGTAAAAAGTTTCGACTCGAACTGACTGCCTTGATTGGTCGTGAATGTCTCAGGTGCGCCGAAACGCGAAATCCAGCTATCGACGAAAGCTCTACATACGGTAGGAGCTTCCATATCAACGATGGGAACTGCCTCGGGCCATCTCGAGAAACGATCAATCATTGTCAGGCAATAACGATAGCCCTCCGAAATCGGCAACGGACCGATAATGTCCATGTGAACGTGACTGAAACGTTCGTTAGGGGCCACGAATTGAGCTGGCTTTACATGATTGTGTCGAGTTACTTTAGATTGTTGACAATCTAAACATTCCTTCGACCACTTCGCGATGTCGCGATGTAAATATGGCCAGACGTAACACTTTCGGATCACGCGATCAATGACCTTCGCGCTGGGGTGCGCATTTTTGTGAAACAAATCGAATATGGCCCTACGCAACGGACCGGGAACGTACGGACGCAAAACTTCTCCCGTTAAATCGCATACAATTGCAATATGTGAGGGTCCCCACCGAATTCGCCGTAACGCGAGCGAATGATCGGCGGAAGACAACAAACTCTTCAGCTCGTCGTCGGTCTCCTACAGTTTCGCGAGCTCCTCCAAGGAGACATCTGCGGCGAGGTGCAAGGTATCGATACGCGACAACGAATCGGCAACTATGTTTTCGGAGCCGGGAAGATGCTCGATATGAGTTGTAAACTGGGAGATGAATGATAATTGCCGTAGTTGGCGAGGTGACGCCTTATCGGCACGTTGCTGAAATGCGTAGATGAGAGATTTGTGATCAGTCACAATTACGAAATTTCGACCCTCTAAGAAGTGCCTGAAATACTTAAGAGCTTCAAAAACGGCGGTTAATTCGTTCATACGCACTATAGTTGCGTTGAGCCGGAGTGAGCTTGCGAGAAAAGAACGCCATGAATCTTGGAAACGTTGTTCTAAGGATGCGCCCATTCCAAAATCAGATGCATCGGTAACGAGACGCGTTACTGCATCGGGAGCGGGGTGATTAAGCAAGATCGCGTTAGCGAGGTCAGATTTGACTCGTGAAAACGCTTCCTCAGCGTGAGAAGTCCAGACTATCTCACGTTTGTCGTTCCTTTTCGACTCGCAGAGATACTCGTGCAGAGGTGCCTGCACATCGGCCGCATGACGAAGACTCGGTAAAAGTTGACCATCCCCAGAAATCTGCGGAGGTCAGAAACTGTCTTAGGTTTAGGAAACGCCTGTATCGCATTGACTTTCTCGGCAATAGGTGATGACCCGTTCCTATCAATTAGGTGTTCTTAGGAACAAGATGGATGGGGTTCGCCCATGGGCTGCTAGAGGGACGACAGATCTCAGCGACAAGCTGAGCTGTTGAAATTCGGCCTTGGCAACCTGAAGTTTCTCGCGCGTCAGTCATCGCGCACGCTCCGCGACTATGTAATGTAGTACATCGCGCGGCGATTCGGACTTTATCTGTGACGGTCCTAAAACCCCCGGAAACTCAGAGAGTATCCCCGCGAAAGGAGACGCGGGATCAATCGATTTCACGTTGAACACCGGCGAAGTCTTGACCGTGCAGACGATAGAGATTCGTGTTAACGGATCGACTAATCTACGATGACGCAGATCGACAAGCAAACCATAGTGGTTCAGAAAGTCCGCACCTAGAATCGGGTACGGCACCGCGGCGACGCAAAAATTCCAACTGAACGTACGACGGAGGTTCAAATTTAGCGTGAGTCGCTTCTCTCCGTACGTTTCGATAGTCGTTTCATTCGCCGCGTACAATTTCAAACCTGTCGCGCGACTCTTAACGGTCCTGTTAACCGGTAACAGAGAAAGATCTGCCCCCGTATCGATAAGAAACGTAAGATCGGGATCGCGGTCACGCACATGGAGGCGGTGAGATTCGGCACTCAGCGCGCTCGCCTCCGCGCGGCTAGTGCAAACTAGTTTCCCGCCTGCCACGAGCAGGGTTTGAAACAATAACGCGCGTCTTTACCGTATTTCCGGTGCAGCCGGCACATTCCGGGATCGCGTGACGTACTGTCGTTCAAGTTACGCAGACGCGTTAGAACCTGAGACGGTTTTCCGTCCATCATCACCTCACCCTTTAAAAGGCGGCGTAACCGAGCTTCCGCCGACGTGGAAAAATTCGAGATTATTCGCGCCTTTATCTGATCGTACAGATCGAGAGGTTGCGGATTCGCGGAGAGGATATCCCTAATTGAGGAAACTTCCTCGTACGACAATGCAGATATGACAATATCTGCCATTGTCTTTTGTGTAGTTATCCTGGCAGAGGCCAGAGACGATTCGACTTACCTGAACCATAATGACGGATCCTCGCGAAAAAACGACGGTATTTTTAGAATACGGTACGAGTCTACGTGCTTCTCGAGAAGCGCCTTTAAAACCGCATCGTTATCCGACGATGATCCCGGCACGGCCATTTTGTCGAAATGCGCACGCTCGCGATATTACTCTACGAGAAGCGCACGCGTGTCGGGAATTCAACTATCTCGCCGCAACGCAAGCGCGGGAATGTGACGACCGGCGCGAACAGAACTTCGAAAGATCGAGCGCGAATCACACTGACGCACTTTTACACTTAAAATATAACGCTCACAACTCACTGGAGTCCTTTCTAAAGCACTGCACGTCGTTGTCCTCCTGTCGAGTCGAGGAACAAGATGGCGGCTTCTCTGCGGCGTGCCTCGTTGCGGCAGCAAAGATGGCGGCTTTTCCCGGCAAAAACGTCCTCAGGAACACGTGCTTCGGCACAGCAGCAAAGGCGGCTGGAACGGCGTCCTTCTCGTAGCACAACGTCGGCATGACGCAGTGCTCGGCTTGGCAAGTCCAACGAAGTTCGTGATCCCAGACCACGCGTTGGCGGTTCTCTCGACGAAATCACGTCGGGGTCACCAATGTAGGATTTGCTCTCACGAGCTACACGAGAACTACTCGGTAATATAGCCTACTCTATATAAAAATATGGAACCGCGTGGTAGGGAATAACATACCATAGAATATTTACAGTTCACTAGAACGTTTACACTTTATTGTATGCAAAGGAACACGAGCTCTGCCTCGTGCGTCTGTACAGATAGAAGACCAATAGCGAAGTAACGCTTCGTGCTTCTTCTCGCCTGGAAGCAGGGCTGCCAACCTGTCGGTAAGGCTGTCTCTAGGCACGGCCTAGGGGAACGGCGCCTAGCGCTAAACTCCCTACAGCTATACAAGTCAAATGTATTACATTTTCAACAAATATAAAGTACACTTACATCTATTATTATAAGAAAAATAAAGACTTCACTCTCACATGTGGCGTTCATGCATCGTGCAACTCGACATAACGTCCCACAACAAGCACTCCCTCTCTATCCTTCCGGCCTCTCACTCACTCACGCGCGCTCACACTTCCATCTATACTATACATTCTCAACTCTCACATACAATATAAACAATCACCACTCACACATACGCCCCTTGTTTTTATTGTCTTTCTGTCTGTAAAACCTTTTTTACATTTCTTAACAGGTTCGGTCCGCTCAGTGGTTTTGTCATACAATCTGCTGTCATTGCTACGATTTAGCAATTTTGACTTTGTTTTGAAGTTTCCCCCATTTGCTAATTTTACAACGTTTAAA
>CM052254.1:8301038-8395199 GCA_028455795.1 Lasioglossum marginatum | reverse complement strand
TGTAAAATGTATGTATGTTTTTTAATAAATTTATTTAATGTCTTATGATATGGAATTTCTGATTACTTTCCTTTTTTATTTATAACTTAATGAGAGTTTTCTTGAAACTTTTTATTGGGGGGGGAGGGCGAAATTTTGACCGCTTAGGGCCCACACTTGCCTTGGTCCGCCACTGATTCGGACACTTAAAAAGGCGAGAATCGGCGAGAATCGGCGAGAATCGGCGAGAATCGGCGAGAATCGGCGAGAATGAGAAGATATCATTTTTGTTCATTTTATAGATATGAAATTGATATATTGTAATAACTCATACAAAATACTTACAGTTAGGAGCATAACTGATCGCACACACTTTAAATCAGAATAACTTTTTTACGAATGGACCAAACCACTTCAATTTCTCTGCAAGACTAGAAGAATTAGTTTAGTAAATGATGTCTAATAAATGTGTTGAAAAAAATGCATTTGGTCGGAATTGTGAAAAACAATAGTAAAAATTAATTTTGACAACTTTTTCAGCTGGGCTAATAACGAAAATTTAAAAGATGTGTTTTGTAAACTCGTATAAATTATATACGTTCTGAAAATTTCATTGAAATTGGTTTACGTATTATAAACGATCAAAAGTGGTAAAAATTGCAATTTTTCATGATTTTCAGCCTGCAACTGCCATTTTTACCACTTTTGATCATTTATACTTCGTAAACTAATTAATCAATTTCAATAAAATTTTCAGAATGTATACAATAACGTATAAAATAATTTATACGAGTTTACAAAACACATCTTTCAATTTTTGGTTATTGGCCCAGCTAAAAAAATTGTAAAAATCAATTTTTACTATTGTTTTTCACAATTCATCCAACCAAATGCATTCTTGCAACATATTTATTAAATATCTGTAATGTGTGTCTGTAAAGTGTAATCTGTTATGCTCCTATGTATTTAACAGTAAATGTTTAGTAATTGATTAGATACCAACATATTTAATAATGTAAACAATATCATGAATAATGATAAAGCAGTTTTTAGTGGTGACTCTGAGTTACCACCCGAGTGCCAAGGGTTAAATATTCGAGCATACGATCTGAATTTTTTTCAGTAGTTCAAATAATTAGTTTACTACATGAAAGATTTTTTCAAAAATTGCAGATTTGTCGGAATTTTGGAGAAAATACTAAAAATTGTATTGTACAACCTTTTTAAGTAGGCCTATATTGAACATTTAAAAAATACGTTTTGTAGATCTGTAACAATTGTGCACATTCTGAAAATTTCATGAAAATCGAGTGATGTGAGAATTATTTAAATAAAAAAAATTAATTTTTTTGAACAAATGCCACGTTTTTAAGACGGACTAAAAAGTATAAAATAATTTTTCCTCATACAGATAGTCCTGAAAATTTGTGATTGTGAATTTTTAATAGCTATGAAAATACTTGTAAGATTTAAAACCAAAAACGTGGGGCGCAAAACTTACGTGAACTATTCATGCATTAATTATAATTATCTATTACATGCGCCCCACGTTTTTCGTTTTAAATCTTACAAGTATTTTCATAGTTATTAAAAATTCACAATCACAAATTCTCAGGACTCTCTGTACGGGGTTAGGAATCTGTATGGGGCTAGAAAAAATTATTTTATACTTTTTAGTCCGTTTTTTAAACGTGGTGTTTTTTAAAAATTTATTTTATACTTTTTAGTCCGTTGTAAAAACGTGGTATTTTTAAAAATTTATTTTTATTAACATTATCAGCTAACAACGATACTTTTTCACTTCATTAACTTCTCTAGGCTCGAGCAGGGATTTGACAATTTCTATGCATGCTGATTTAACGAGTGTCTCAGCAATAATATGTGGCTTTTTCTGACGTGCAATTAATCTTGCAACATGGTAACTAGCTTCTAAGGCTTTATCAGAAACTGTGACTGACGATAACAGTGATTGCCTTTGTTTTCGCCATTGATCTAACAGCCTACGAAAAAATGATTTATCCTTCTTAGCGTAACTGGGATGGTTTGAACTTGGATAGCGAAGCAGTTTACTGGGTTCCATTGCTTCGTTAGATAGCATTTCTCCGCAAATGATTCATTCTGGTTTGGGTGGCGTTTCTTTATCACATGAAAATCCATATCGAATGTAGTCTTCGTTATACTTTCTTTCGCAAATCTTCTGTTTTCTCGCAGCACCACTTGTGCTAGGTTCATTATCATTTGTCAGTGAATTCGAAAATTTTCCTCGCAAATACTTGTCCATATTTTTTAAGGGTATAACAATGATATTACACACCGAAGATTACCCCGCGGCACACTAGCGGTTGCGGAGCACTAGGCTATACAACGGTTAAATGATTCAAACTCTTTATTTTACGCTTGTCTGTTCTGAGATTTGTTTTTACATCGATTTCTAGCACTATCTGCCGTATTATCAGCGTAGCAGTTTGTACACGATGACACTTTTTATTCGATTTTCCTCATTTTGGAAATTGTCATGAAACATTTTTCATCGTTTAAACCAGGGGTGGCCAACAAAACAGAATTTTGGTCGATCGCTCGCAATGTCTTAACTGTAGGCGGCGAGCGACCGTTGGACGACGCCGCGATTGCAATCTGTTTCTCAAATAGATTGCTGTGAACAATTGCCGAACGATCCGATCATGGCTCGGCGTTGCCGCGATTCGAAAAGATCGGCAGAGCACCGCGTTCGAGTAGTTAGCTCTGAGCAGCGGAGGAGGACACTTATTAAATAAATCCTTTCCGGTGACAAACCTCTTACATAACTTAGAAACCGATTAGACTACTTGATAAATAGAGCACTAATTTAGGACCCTAGTTAGGGCGGCAATAAGGGCGTTCTGTTTACACTGCACTAGGCCGGGACTGTAATTCAGTCTGAGACCGAATTTTTCTTCTGTTTAAAATGTAAATACCTTTCCTTTATGTTTGAAATTAAATTGTGGCTTTTCTAACCCATCTATTTACTTCATAAGTGAGCGTTCTCGGCAACAGACCTCTAAATTGCGGTAGTTAACAGAGTTAATTACCGCAGTTCACGGATTTTTTTAATTTTCTAGGAAAATATTTAAATCCATTTTTATTTTTTAAATTGTCATATTTTTTTGCATTTTAGTATATCCCTGAACATGAGTAGTAAACCAAGAAAATCGAAAACTTATCATTTGAATGAAGAATGGGAACTTGATTACTTTCTTACAATGGTGAATGATAAATGTTGTTGCTTAATATGCCTTACTTCGATAGCCATTGCTAAAAAGGGTAATCTGGAGAGATATTTTTTAGCTTTGCATAACAAGTATCAAACAGATTATCCACCAAATTCCGAATTGAGGAAACGTAAAGTTAGGGACCTTAAAACTCAATTAACAAATCAACAAAAAGTTTCTAAAAAGCTAATGTTGAAGTCACAAGCAGTAACTACTGCAACATTCAAAGTAAGCTATCTCTTAGCAAAAAAATGTAAACCATTTTCCGATGGTGATTTTGTGAAGGAAATTTTCTTGGAAATGTCAGATTCACTTTTTAATGATTTTAAGAACAAGAGTGAAATTATTGCTGCAATTCAAGATCTACAACTGTCTCGAAACACTGTGATGCGACGAATTGAGAAGATGAGTGGAAATGTAAAAGAACATAGTTATGTTACGATATATATAGATGTTCTTGTTTTTTCCTTCAATGTGATGAATCGATAGATATAAGTGATACAGCACAATTACTTGTTTTCATTCGTATGATTTTTTAGGATTTCTTTGAAAGAAAGGACTAGAGGTGTAGATATATTCAAAGCCTTTAAAAAATTGCTCAATGATTTGAAAGTACCACTTTTTCAATTAGTTTCAATAACAACGGATAGCATAGCTGCAATGATAGGTCGCATAAATGGATTTATAGCCCTATGTCAAAATGACGATGAATTCCCAGCCATTTTGAGCTACCACTGCATAATTCACCAGCAGGTGTTAGCCAGCAAAAGACTAAACACAAAAGAGGTAATGGACAAAGCGTTTAAAATTGTTAATTCAATTCGAGGAAGTTCCCTCAAACGGCGTCTCTTCCAACTGCAGCTGGATGAAGACCAACCTGAATTATTACTGCATACCGATGTAAGATGGCTAAGCAGAGGTAAATTTCTGCAACGATTTCGTGATTTATTGCCTGAAATAATAGATTTTCTTCGCAAGCAAGATGGAAAATGTGAAAATTTAAATGATGAAATTTGGCTTAGTGACTTAGCATTTCTTACCGATTTTACTTTAATATTAAGTCATTTAAATTTAGAATTACAAGGTAAAAATAAAACATTAATTGATATGATCAGCTGCATAGATGCATATAAAACACAATTTATTTTGCTAATAGAAGATCTGCAACCAAATAATCTGAATCATTTTCCAAATATGGCGGATAATCTACAAAAACATAAAAATATTAATTATAAGATCGACAAATACGTCGCGGAAATCCAAAAAGTAGTTGAAGATTTTGAGGTAAGATTCCAAGATTTTGAAAAAATTAAAGAAATTGTGGAATTTATATCTTTTTCATTTAAAAAAGATTTAAGTATGAAACATATTAGCCAAAAAATTTCAGATATATTTCATATGGCGCAAAAGGCATTAGAAAATGAAATTATAATTTTACAAACTGATTTAATCTTACAAGCCAGAAAATTTGAAGATTTTTGGAAATACGTCAACCACGAAAAATATCCCAGTATCACCATATGTAACGAATATATTTATTCTTGCTTCGGATCTACATACCTGTATGAATCGGCATTTTCATACTCAAAATTAACGAAGACTAAACAACGTTCTGTCCTGACTGAATTCCATATTGAAGACTTATTATTGTCTTTGTCAGGATATACACCTAACTATAATTGCTTCAGTGTATAAACAAAGTATGTATTTCATACCTCCCTCTCCCCACTTACACTACGCCTATGACAATAAATCGATCGCGACACATTTTAAGATAAAAAGTAGATCTTATGTACACAAAAGTTGGCCACCCCTGGTTTAAACTATTAATCACGTCCACTGCAGTTTCATTTAACGTGTTCCTATCGGAGTTTCATACATATTATACTAGATTTGAAATTGTTAAGCATATAATATAATGTTTTCTTATATTGTCGCGCAGTATAACTTCTATTTCGAAATCAAATAGCTCAGCGATCCGTGTTTCAAGTTGAGCACCTTGCGAACGTTAAAAGAAAAGTAGGATGGTTCTACAAAACAGTTAGGTGGCCCTGATGTTAGTGAATCGCGAAGCCTTCGGGCTCCTTTCGCCTTGATAAGTATCTACACTACACAGTGCTCGAGAGATTCTTGCCGCTGAAACCGTAGCCCGACTAGCTGCAAACGGCAATAAGTAAACGAGCGAACGTGTATACTGTATACGCTATATACTGTTGCTCACAAGTTTGAACCACAGTGGACAACGATTAGGTATACAGTGACTCACGAAAGTATTTGGAGACTTACCATGAAATACTTTATTTATTATAATAAGTATATTATACAATACTTACAGAAATATTATTAACATTGTAAATAGGTATGACTCTCTAGATTATACAGGTCAAGTTTCAAGTGAATCGAAATATGTATATAATAGTTATGATAATAAACTTTGCCTATTTACAATGTTAATAATATTTCTATAGGTATTGTATAATATACTTACTATAATAATTAAAGTGTTTCATTTTCAATTAATTTCAACTTATTGTTAAATTTCATGCGTAAAATAAAATAAAAAATACCTATACATTTTTTCAGACTTGTGCCAATTGCCGAATGCTTATTTGATTAATTTAATTCTTGTTATGCTTAATATACTAAGGCCTTCGAAATTGCAGAAAAAGATTTTTGAAATATTAATAATCTTTTTTAGTTATTCATGTTGTATGTTTATCATTTTTGACTTAAATTATTAAAAAAGTACCAAAAAGTACCACCGTGATTTTTTGATTACTGGTTCTTTAATTATTGAACTTCAAATAACAATTAAACTGCCCAAGTTTGCCCGAAATGGAAAAAATCGAAATCTTTGTTAACGCGTTCACTCTGGAGATTTTTGCCTCGTGCGTCGCATGTCATGTTTTATAAGGAATCTACAGAAACAAGCATATTGGATTCCGAATCAGAATACAAAATAATAATTAAATTTAGCTTTTATTATTTATATTTATAACAAGAATTAATTTTGATTAAGAAGTAGCTTGTAATACAAAATAATTTTTTTTCGATTTTCTTATATGATCATTTTGATTTTTCTCCCATTTTCGATAAATTCGTAAAAAAAAATTTTCCAATAAAAGTTGATCGGTAATTATTAGACAGCGGTTTTGATGCATTTATGACAAAAATTTAAAAATACTTTTATTCCATTTCACTCCAGTTTGTTGCAATTCAGGTAGAAAATTTTTATTTTGCATAAAGATCCGCTGTCTACTAATTATATGGTAATAAATTGCAATAAACAAAATTTGCAAAAAGATCCTCATTGTATTAAAAATTAAGATGAGCTTGGTTTTTTTTTGTGAAATTGTATTTTTTTTATCACCAAGCGATGCATCTTTGTACTCTCTTCAAAAAAGTATTAGAAATCCTAGAAAATAAATTAGTTTAGAACATACTTCTAAGTGATTTTTTTTTCTAAGATACTAAGGACGTTCGTACTACGCATTAGTTTAAGCTATTATTTGTCGGTCGTAAAAAAATAGAGGGGAGGCTATTGGTTACTTATCTCTGATTCATTTGTCCACACGGTATCTTGATAACGTATATGCGCATCTCTGGTTTAAATCAACCTTTGCCCAATCGATAAATGAATCGCATTTTTACATAGAAATCCATGTGTTAAAAACGTTACGTGTCGAGGAAACATTTATGAAAAGCAGGTTAGTATGACAGTTGTAATCGCTTCGTCAAGAAGTTGTAGCATGAAAGTCTTTCCGAGACTTCTTTTCTTACAAGACGAAATATCATTGAAACAGTAATAAATAGACTGCGGATTTTATGCATTTATGGCAAAAATTAGTAGGTGTAATTTAAAACAGTTAAATAATTAAAAAAATTTGAAGATACTGTTATATTATTTCAACCTGTTAAACATATCAACAAAAGAAATAAATTTTTATTTCACTCCAATGTGTTGTAGTTCACATAAAAAATTTTGTTTTGCATAAAGATCCTCTGTCTAGTAATAAAATATTTATACTATCCTTACAATTTTTTAATCCACTTAGCGTATAGGACTACAAATATATTTAAAAAATATAAAATCCGTATAATATATCAGTTTATCTATTACCTGTCATGAAATTATTAATAAAATATTAAAAAATTTATATTTTGCATTTGTACAGGGTTTAAAGAAATGTTTGGTCTTGACTGCCATAGGCGTATTCCACATCTTCGGATCGGTGAAGAACTGTGAAAAAAAGTTGCCGCAAAATTGTCCTTGACCTTGAATTTCAAGGTCAAATTTTTTTATTATTGCATTATATTTTACACATCAGTGGGGATAAAATGTGACAATGGAACCATGCGTCAAAACTCAACCGTTTCGCCAGAAATTGATGCAGAAGTTTTGTCGGCGGCACAACGCGGCGGTGACGCGCCGCCTCGGTGCGCAACATAGTTGCCGACCAAAGGATCCGATCCTGTCATCTTAAAGCGGCAGCCACCAAAGACACCGAAAACGTCCTTTGGAGATTTGCCGATTTCAGTAGCTGAAAAGCAATGTAAGAGCGAGCATCGGATATACAGGGTGAAAATTTCCAAGACGAATATCTCCAAATATATTGATTATACGCAAAAATGCTACAGATAAAAGTTGTTCAGTACTGACGGGGACATCATGTGGTGGGATTCTTATTTTTCCCGGTGGACACTCCAAAGTGAGGTGAAGGTCAACTTTCTTTTTTAAATTGAATGTCCTATTTTTTATACCATAAATAGTTAAAGTAATGATATTTGGTCCCCTCGGGGTTTCAAATCCATTTACCACTCTCATCCATTTACCAAATATCATTACTGTATGACTTTACTGTATGACTAAAAATTGCTCATTTCCTCTTCGCAACACCATTTCTAGAAAAGCTTTAAATACCACAAAGACATTATTAGTATGTACGCGTATTCTAGACTATAATTCAATGAATTTTATGGATCTTCACGTGAGTTTTTCAGAGAATATATAATATTTGGATGTAGCTCTATCGACTTAAAATATTTTTGAAAAATCTACTTTTCTGAATCACCGACAGGTATGCATTGCATCCTTAAGAAAAAATCGCCGCCGAATATGCAAAAGTAAAAACAAATATGACGAACTCGGCTATTCGAATAAAATTTCGTTTGTCTTTAGATGATACCGCGTGTTCGTTACCGGAGCAAGAAGTTAACTCTTGGGACGTGACGTTGGCTCTTGAGGACCGGTTCGAGAGATCGAGATCCCCTTTTTCTCCGGGCTGTCGATCTTTAGCCTCTCGCCGCGCCAGCCCGGCCTGGCCTGGGCCACTTCACCTTCATCCCTGCCTCTGCCTCTGCCTCTTGGCATGTTTACATACACGCACGGATAGAGCTTCTAGCTAACAATAAGATGCAGCATGCAGCACGTGAAACTACGCCGCTCCTACGCCGAACATTTCCCGTCTAACGGATTGTGTATGTGTGTGTATGTATGTGTGTGAGAGAGAGAGAGAGAGAGTTTCCCGAAGACTGTTGCACGTAATAAACTGTAAAACGGGGGTTACTGCCGCTTTCATGCTTTGTTGCTGTCACTGTCTTTCTTGCTCCTTTGCTCCCATGCTCCCTTGCTTTCTCGCTGCCTTGTTTCTAGTCTGCCTTATTCCCAGAATATGTTTAATTTACACAGATCTACAAAACGTATTTTTTAAATTTTCAATATAGGCCCACATAAAAAAGTTGTAAAATGCAACTTTTAGCTTTTTTTCTACAATTCCGATCAATTGCAATTTTTGAACAAATTTTTTTCACATGCTGTAGCAAACTAAGTAATTGCTCTAGCTTCCCAAAAAAAGTTCAAATCGTATAGTACAATATTAAAAAAGTTATCGTCTTTTTAAGAGTATCCGAATATTAGTGGGAGTCACTGTACGTACTAGGGTGACCCTTATTTTCGACTTTTGAATTACTTTTACGGCACCCCCCCCCCCCCAAAGTTGTCCCAAAAAATTAAAGAAAAATCATCATATCGATTTTTAACGAATGTATAATGTTTCTTAAATGTCCATTACATTCGAAAACTATAATATTAATTAAAGTTGTTAAAAACTCTCGTTACAATAAGCATTCAAAGATCAAACTTTACCAGATACCATTTTTCAACGAAAAAAATTCTTTTCTTCTTATTGATGTCCTGGAAAACCTACTGAACATTATGTGCCCAATTTTTTTATGAATAATGTATATCTATGTTGAGAATGCGCCAGGAACTGTTCATAATTTATTATAAAAAAATACTTAGTGAACTAAAGAAAATCGTCAAAGTTTTTCACCTTTAACAAAAGATAAAGTTGAGATTCGTATGCATTCATGTGCTCTAACAAAATGGAGCATTTTCAGCAACATCTCTAAAAGATCCTGCAAAGTTCACATCCACTTTCGTCCACTTCCGGAAGTTGTGATAATTTAAAGCGTCGCATCAAAGTCAGTGATTTTGTAAAATATAATACTTAATCTTGTTTGAATATTTGTAATTTTTTAAATAAGACAGAAATAACACACTTTTGTTATTTCATTAAATGTAATAAAATTCATTCATTCAAAAATTATGGATTACTCTTGTTTGAAAGAACAGCCAATTTTCAATTATTATTCATTATTCAATTACACAATTCACACAATTTTTCAGACATTTCCGATGGTGTGACAAAAAAGTGTTTCCTACAAAAAGTAATCAGTACTCAGTCTTCTATTGTACAAATTTCGAAACAAAAAATTTCAAGAATCTTTTTAATAAAAAATTGTGGTCGCCTTGATTATTTATTTATTACTATATATTTTTTATTCAATAATATTATAGCTGACGTCAAGACGAATCCAACGACCTATTTAATGTGGTCTTTATGTTTTGAAATAATGGTGAAATAGGCGTGAACAGCTTGCGCGTCGATCTGGCACACTGTGCGGCGCACAGTGTGCGGCGCGCCGTACTGCTTGCCTCGCCCGGCACGATTCAGAGACACGTCCCACGGATTTGCTCATATTTAGTTAAGGGGGTGTTCTAGTCTAGACCATTCATAAAATTGATTTTTTATTTTATGCATTTTCTGAAAATAGACAGCACCTGGGTTAGCAGACTAGTCGTAAGTATGCCGTTCACATATAACGGGTATGAGAAACTTTAAATACGTTTATCTCGAAACAATGTTTTTTTACATGGCTGACATGATATCTCAAACTCTAGTCGACTGATTGACTTCAAAGACGTACACCTTCAGTGGATGTGCAGTTATCGTCTCTGAACTAGAATTATAGAAGAAAAGAGATTTTTCTTATTTTTTTAGCTCGCTAAACATGAAGAAAGCCAAGAAAATCGATATTCAAAATTCAAAGTGCCGTCATTTTGTAAATTTTAACTTTTTTTCATTCTGGTTCACACCATAATCACAATCATACTAATCAAGAATCCTTTTGATTTTTTCATTTCAGATAAGCAGAATGATCGGAATCATATTAGCCAGTAGGATACTTTTTTGAAACGAAGCTTGTTCAACGACATATAACTCCGTCAGTTTTGATCATTTTCATTTAAAAAGAATTGTGTAGAATATAAATAGGTAAATATGTCGCACCCCGGCAAGAATAGTGACATAATTAAAAAATGCATTATTCTCACTGTTGAGAGGTAAAAGGAACGATACGATCATTGGACATGAAACTACACCTTTCTTAATGTATGTTTATTAGTGTAAACAACTATCAAACGATATGTAAAATGATGACTGTGATATTAAAGACTTTTTACTATACACTTTGCAACGAGCGCGGATACAACATGTGCGTACTTTCTAGACCAATAGCACGAAGTAGTTCGGCTTGCTTCGGCAACGCTCGGGTTGCTCTCGGCATCCCTCTCATACATATACAGAAATTACTCTCTTAACACTACCTCTTAATCTCTGAGCTAAGGATTTTTAATTTTACAAGTTAGTTTTAAAAACGTAAAAGAAGTTAATCTATGTTTGGTACTAATCAGTCTTCAATTATGTGATGTATGCTTATGTGCTATGGTTTACAATAATTTTCAGCTTTTAAGTTAAACATTTCGTCAACAAGCTTTTTAAATTTAATGTTTTTCAACGGCTTCGTTAATGCGTCCGCTAGTTGCTCATTCGATGGACAATACGTGATTGTTATATTTTTCTCTCTTACTTTTTCACTAATGAATTTATATCTTACGTCAATATGTTTACTACGCTTGTTCAACGTTCCATGTTTTATTATGTGCATTACACTTTGATTGTCCATCAAAAGGTCAATTTTTGGTTTCGCGTTCGTTAGTTCATCTACCAGTTCACGTATGTATAGCAGTTCCTTCACGCAGTCAGCCGCTGCGATGAATTCTTTGGTGGAGGAGAGTGCTACTATAGGCTGTTGTCTTGAACACCAGCTAATTAAATTATTTCCCAAGTAGATCAGGTATCCCGTGGTGCTTCTCCTGGTCTTTGTATCTCCTGCGTAATCTGCATCGCTGAACCCTATCATTTCGAATTACTTTTACTCTGAAACATTAAACCATTATTAGTTGTTCCTACAAGATACCTTAAGATGGATTTTACGCTGTTTATGTTTTCTTTGGTGGGGTTTTCGACAGCTCTACTGTTTAGGTTGACTTTTGTTATTTGAATAGTGAGGTTAGAAGGAAACAGTTTACACGAAGTTCTAATTTGCACGTGGCAGTGCAGTATACAAGGTTATGTATAGGTTTAACAACGCTTAGACACGCGATGTCGCTCAGTAGCAGAACAGGCTACGACTAAGGATACGACAAAATGTCACAGTCACACCTAGAACGCGTACGCGATTCGCGTAGTACATTTGCTAATGGCGGACACACAATACATGGAGCGCGAAATATGAATTTCTTATTTCAACACTCCCACTAAATAAATACTTCAGCGCATCATGCACACAACAAAAAGGTACATGGTTCATACGTCCATACCACACTCACGCATCAAATATACAAGTTTGTTCTTACATAGCGCTTTCGTAAGAGGATCTGCTAATTGCTCGGTTGTGGATACATACACAACATTCACCTCTTCCGATTTTTGTTTTTCGCACGTATAAAAGTGCTGTGTCTCAATGTGCTTTGATCGCTTTGATATGAGGGGATTGTTCACTAGCCTAATGGCGGCTTGGTTATCACAATAAATTGTCGTAGGTAATTTCTGAAAATAGTCTAATTCATTCAGCAACCTACGCATCCAAATCACTTCTTTCGTTACCGAACAAAGAGCTACGAATTCAGCCTCGGTGGCAGAAAGTGCAATACCAGACTACTGTCTCTGTGATGACCATGCCACTGAACCTCCATTCAATAGGCACATCCAGCTAGTGGTACTCCTTCTAGTATCTAAATCATCAGTCCAGTCAGACTATACGCAGTCACTATACGCAACAATGTGCTTATCTTTAGTCCTTCCGTAGGTAATCCCACATTCAATGGTGCCCTTTAAATACCGCAAAACTCGTTTAATTCCGCTCCAGTGATTCTGGTTAGGCCTCTCTAAAAATTGACTCAACACACCTATGATGTAGGCCAAGTCTGGTCTAGTTGATACCATGAGAAATATCAATGAATCTATCGCCTCTCTATAAGGGAAAACGTGATCAGCGTTGTCGCATGCATCTGTACTTGAAAATTTTACATTAGGGTCAGCTGGGATAGAGAGAGACGAGCAATTCTCATGATTAAATCTGTTCAATACCTTTTGAGCATAAGCACTTTGAAATATTTTCAAGGTTCCAAGTTCTCTGTCTCTCTTTATCTGCGTTCCTATAAAAAATTCGGCTTTGGAGCTTTTAACTTTAAAAACCGCACTCATTTCATCCAACAGATCATTTATCCTACTCACATCATCACCGCAGATGATCCCATCATCAACGTACAATATTACATACAACTTATATGCTGCCGTCACAGTGTAATATAAACAAAAATCTTCTTTCGATTGTGACAATCCATGGTTAACGAAAAATTGGTCGATTCTTTTATTCCACTGTCTCGACGCCTGTTTAAGGCCATATAAACTTTTTCTCAGTAGACAAACTCGATCATCAGTTTCAAAACCTTGGGGTTGCTCCATATAGATCGTCTCGTTCAGATTGCCATGTAAAAAGGCAGTCTTGATATCAAATTGGACCATGTCTAGGTTTTCCGCAGCGACAATTGACAAAATTATTTTAATCGTACTGTACCTCACAGCAGGAGAGTAGACTTCAGTATAATCGACTCCTTCCTTTTGTGAAAAACCTCTAACAACGAGACGAGCTTTATGTTTATCAATTGTGCCATCAGCAGTGTATTTCCGTTTGAACACCCAGCGGTTAGAGATTACTTTTCTACCTTCAGGTCTCTCCACAAGTGACCACGTTCCGTTTTCATCCAGTGAGTCAAGCTCCTCATTTATTGCTGTTATCCATTCAGCCGAATCATCAGCCTCCAGAGCTTCTTGCAAGCTCAATGGTTCACAGGCTGAAAACATTGCCTCAGCAACCTTTGCCTGAGCTGCTCTCCCCATTTCCGGTGCAGAGTGTAGTCTTTGCCTGAGTGGGTAGGGATCCCGTGGAATTGGTAACCTCGGATTCCTCTTGACGGGTTCGTCTTTCAACATAACATTGTCGTCCTCAGGTTGACTCTTCTCTTCCTTGGTGACAGGATCTGCAGGACGCTCGATCACTATTGTATTGTCAGCATCAACCTTTTGCTCAACGTCTCTTCTCACATAGCACCTACAAGAAACAGGATTGAAAACTCTATAGGCTTTACTCTCCTCATTATAGCCTATCATTATCATCTTGACAGAATTGGCCTCCCACTTAGTCCTTTGGTCCTTGGTGACGTGACATAACACGTGCTACCGAAAACTTTAAGATTCTTTACGGATGGTTTTCGTCCAAACCACTCCTCATATGGAGTTTTTCCGTTCAGAGTGTTTGTTGCAGTCCTATTTTTGACATACAATGTGGCTGTAGCTTTTCCCCATAAATACAAAGGTAACTTTCTCGCATGAAGCATGCTTTTCGCCGATTCTACAATTGTCCTATTTTGGCGTTCGATACATCCATTCTGTTCAGGTGCCCGCGGTGTTGTGTATTCATGTTTGATTCTTTTACTAATCAAGAATTTCTCAACTTCGTCATTGCAGAATTCTTTCCCGCAATCAGTTCTCAATTTTCTAACATCGATTTGAACATCGGCATGGAATTTTTGCAATGCCTTTAAAACATCAGACTTTTCTTTGATGAAATACACAAAACAGTATTTTGAAAAATCATCTTTCAAGAGAAGAAAATTGCACCTCCTATAGAGGACTGACTCATTTTTCCACACAGGTCTGCATGAAATAATTCTCCTGGATATGTCGCCCTAGTGGCTTCATCTTTCGGAAAAGGATTTCTATGCTGCTTACCCATGACACAGCCCTCACAGAATGGATTACCTTCGCTCATATTAGATACAGACAGATCGTTCACACATGAACTGGAAATCATTTGCCGCAATGTCTGGAAATTAACGTGACCTAATCTTTCATGCCGCTCCATAAGCGTACCAGTCGTTACAACATTTGCTTCAACAACATTACTTACAGGCAAAAAATTTAATTTATACAGTCTCATCTTTTCTTTCTCTCTAATACTATCGACAATACGTTTATCGTTTTTATAAAATGAAACTCTCTTATCACCTTCTTCAAATATCACTCTCATGCCTCGCTCTGTTGTCATACCGATAGATACAAGATTTCCCTCGATTCCGGGAACATACCATACATCACAGATTGTATGTATACTGTAGGATCCATCTACGTTTTTAACCTTCATATCAATATCGCCAATGCCAAGAGCTGTGAGAAATTCGCCGTTTCCCACCTTGACCTTGTAGTTATTATCAAACAAACTCAACCTTTTGTAAAGTGCGCGATTTAAACATAAATGTTCAGTTGCCGCTGAATCTGCAAACCATGAAATTTTATTAATTTCAGAATCATTTAAAACATCGCGTTCTACATTGAACAATTCAGGACTGTTATCATGATTATCTCGCGAAACATTTTCGGTCAGCAAAGAGTGATTTTTATTTCTCGCATGTTGAAACGCTTTTTTCTCACAACAGTCACGCGCCCAATGACCGGGCCTTTTACAAAAAATGACAATTTTCACGTTTCACATAATTGTTAGAATGACCGCCCTGCCATTTTCTATCAGAAACGTTGTGTCGTTTCCCACGCGCGAAGAAAGCTTCTTCGTTCTTCTCCTTGACGTCATCTTTTCTTAGATTCAGCAGCGCCTCTTCGTTGATTAAATGATCAGTCAACTTTTCTAA
The DNA here is from genome assembly GCA_028455795.1 of Lasioglossum marginatum. Lineage (NCBI taxonomy): Eukaryota > Metazoa > Arthropoda > Insecta > Hymenoptera > Halictidae > Lasioglossum > Lasioglossum marginatum. The sequence goes on along the minus strand of CM052254.1, from coordinate 8,379,581 downwards.
TTTTTGACACTCTTTTGGAACTGCGTACCATGCTGTGCGAACATTATCAAATTTTTCGGGCAAAATTGATACAATTTTGGCAATTACGACTGGCTCCTTTTGTTCCATATCCATATCTTTCAAGCGCTGCGCAAGCGATACGATTCTCGCGACGTAGTCCACCATTGACTCCGCGATGTCCATTTTGGCATTAATAAATTGGCTTAACAATACCTGAATAGATTGATCACTTTTCTCCGCGTGAATTGTTCGCAAACGACCCCACATTTCGGCAGCAGTCGTGCAGTCAGTCAGGTATCGAAGCTGGTTAAGTTCCAGACCACGCATCAGGAAAGCTTGCGCCTCCGCGTCCTTCTTCTCCCATACCGGTATTTCAGCACATGTTGTCGGCTTCTTCGTCGAACCATCCACGTAGGGTTTTAGCCCATTTTCCGTCATGAAGATCTCCATCTGTCTTCGCCACAATTGATAATCTTTTCCGTTGAACCGGTGAATTTGGAACAACTTTGTTTCAGCCATCTTTCCCTTTTCAACTCTCAGACAGAAAATCACAGTTTACAGGCTCACTTTTATTGCAAAGAAAATATCACTTTTTTAGTTTCAGCGTCACTCGAACTTCTTCCAGAGTTCCCTTACTCACTGGTCACTGGGCCCTTTTGTATATTTATAACCTTTTGTTATTTGAATAGTGAGGTTAGAAGGAAACAGTTTACACGAAGTTCTAATTTGCACGTGGCAGTGCAGTATACAAGGTTATGTATAGGTTTAACAACGCTCAGACACGTGATGTCGCTCAGTAGCAGAACAGGCTACGACTAAGGATACGACAAAATGTCACAGTCACACCTAGAACACGTACGCGATTCGCGTAGTACATTTGCTAATGGCGGACACACAATACATGGAGCGCGAAATATGAATTTTTTATTTCAACAGACGGCATAGGCTATATCCGGTCTGGTTTTATTGCTCAAGTAGATGAAGTTTCCTATTGCTTCCCTATATGGATAACCCTTTCCGTCGCTTTCCTCTTCCATCTCTGTTGCATTAGGCTTTGCTTCCATAGGTACATTTTTCTAGAATATATTTACAATAGGCAGTCTGTTTTAATGTTATTGAATCAACTGTCCTCATCACTTCCATTCCTAAAAATCTCCCTAGAATATCATAGGTTTTAATTTCGAACTCTTTTTTAATACTTTTGAATAGGAGTTCAATCTTCTTTTTATCTGGCAATCAATCCGTCATCGACGTAGATAGCTAATATTAAACTTCCGTCTTGATTCCTGAATGTACATTTTTCAGATGGTATTTGTATCATCCCCAGATTTTTCAAGGTATCAGTGAGTTTTTTGTTCCATACCATAGGAGCCTGTTTTAACCCGTAAAGGGATTTTCTTAGTCTACAGACTTTTCCATTTTTCTCATAACCTTCCGGAATTTTCATATAGATTTCTTCCTTTATTTCTCCATGCAGAAATGCAGTTTTTACATCAAAACCTGAAACATTATATTTCTTTTCTGCTATTAGTGATAGGAGAATTCTTATTGCTGTGCTGTTCACTACAGGACTAAATACTTCTTCGAAGTCTATGCTCTCTCTTTGTTCACAGCCTCTGACCACGAGTCGTGCTTTATGCTGATTTTCACTTTTTATTTTGAATACCCATTTGTTTATAAATATTCTCTTGTTTGCTGCTACCTCTTGATCTACGTAGTCCCAGGTTTGATTTTTCTCGTGTGCCTGTTTTTCTTCTTTGATAGCCTCAATTCATTTATTTCTGTTTGACCCTGTGATTGCTTCTTTATATGACAGCAAAGCGAAATCACCGTATCTCTGTGAAGGTACGCCTCGATTTTTCCTCGTTGAGCTTCTAATTTTTGGTTCCTCGGGCTGTGCTCTTCTGTTTCTTAGTTCTTCTGTTGTTGCTTGTTCTTCTGTTGTTGCTTGTTTTTCGATTGTTGCTTGTTCTTCGATTGTTGCTTGTTCTTCTGTTGTTGCTTGTTCTTCTGTTGTTGCTTGTTTTTCGATTGTTGCTTGTTCTTCGATTGTTGCTTGTTCTTCTGTTGTTGCTTGTTCTTCGATTGTTTGTTCTTCTGTTCTTGCTTGTTCTTCTGTTGTTGCTTGTTCTTCGATTGTTTGTTCTTCTGTTGTTGCTTGTTCTTTTGTTGTTGCTTGTTCTTCGATTGTTTGTTCTTCTGTCAGCATGTGTGACTTGTCGCTTACAATCCAGTGATTTCTATCACTATTCTGCGTTCCTATTTGTTAATCTCTTGTGTTACTCTTATTTTCTTCAAATGCAACGTTTCTATGTATCGAGATTTTTCTCACTTGACCATCCCATAGTCTATACCCGTTTGGGACATAACCCACCATCGTGAGCTTTCTGCTTCTGTTATCAAGTTTTTTTAGCGTTTTTAGTATTTTCGCATGAGCTGTGCAGCCGAACAGTCTTAAGTTCGCCAGATCAGGTTTTTTTCTGTCCAACACTCATGCGGTGTTTTGTCAAGATTGCTGGTAGGGCTTCTATTTACTAAGTATGCAGCTGTTCTTACAGCCTCACCCCACATGGACTTTGATAAATTTGATTCAGTTATCAGTCTCTTGCTCTCTCCATCAGTATCCTATTTAACCGCTCGGCTTTGCCGTTTAATTGTGGCGTATATGGCACTGTTGAATCGATTAAAATTCCTTTCGTCTTGCACCAATTCTTGAATTCGTTGTTTATGTATTCTTTTCCGTTGTCACAACGAAATTTGTGCACTTTTAAATTCCATTTCGCCTCGATCATTTGAATGTGACTTTTTGTAGTCTCTGCGGCTTCATCCTTACTTTTTAACAAATACACTATGCAGTGATGGGTGTAGTCGTCTAGGTAGGTTATAAAATAATTATATCCATCCCATATAGTTGGATTAATTGGTTTGCAAATATTAGAATGTATTATTTCCAGAGGCCTTTCAGTCTTCGTTCTTTCATTTTCAAATGGTAACCTACATTGTTTTGCCTTCTGACACGTCTCGCAGGCTGATTCGAGAGTGTTCTTTTTTAATTGTGGGAGTTTCATTCCAACTGACATCTTTTCTAGCTTGACTAGGCTTGTTTTACTTAAATGTCCAAGCCTTCGATGCCATGTGTCTAACCATGTGTTTTCTGTGACGACTAGTGCCTCTTCCTTTTTCTTCTTCTTTACTATAAATAGTCCATCTTTCTTTTTCCCTTCTAGTATTATTTCGTTTCCTTTTCTTACCTCCACTTTGTTATTTAGGAATGTTACTGTGCCGCCATTCCTTGTTATTTCATTCACTGAAAGAAGATTTCTACGCAGGTCAGGCACATACATTACGTTTTTTAGTGTGCACTCCTGTGCTTGTACTTCGCCCACTGCATTGGCTTTCATGCAGTTATTTTCATTCGCTGTACCAATATCAGCATTCAGTGGTTTTGAACCGTAGAGAGAATTTTTGTCTTTTGTTAAATGTGACGTGGAGCCTGAGTCAACTACCCAGTCATCTGTTATTTCATCTTTGCAATCTGAAAAAAATGCTACATTTGATTGCTTTCTGTCCTTACCTGGGAGTTCTTTTTTACTTTTTCTGAAGAAGCAGTCTTCGGTGACATGATTGTCCTTTTTGCAGATAGTGCACCTCATTGTATCCTTTGATCTGCACTTGCTAGCTATGTGTCCTACTTTGTTGCATTTAAAGCATTTCCTCCCGGATGCCTGAAATGCTACTGCTTCCTCCTTATCCTTTTCTTTCTTTCTGGCTTCTTCGGACAGCAGCCTTGACGTTAGATTAGTCAACGTCTTGTCTTATTTTGTTGACTCCCAAGCGCTGATAAAATAGCTATATTTTTCAGGTAAGGAAGAAAGTATTTTACTGATTAACATTTCATCATTCAGGTTTTGGTCTAGACTTTTTAATTTGAACGCCATGTTCTCAAGTTCATATGTCTCAATAAATGACGCCATATCTATGGTTTTACTGTACGTGAAATCGAAGAAATCACGTGAACGAAGAAATTGAAGTGAACACTTTTGTTGTTCCAAGTCCCCTTGAAACATACTTATTAGCTTTTTATACATTTCACTGCTCGTCTTAGAGTTTGTTATGTGTAGTAAACAGCTGTTGGTTATTGTTGTTATTAATATCCTTTGTGCCTTCGCATCGTTTCTTTCTAGCCACTGGTTTCTTTCCTGTTCCGTCTTGCATTCTTCATGCTTGGAAATACCCTCCACGTGGTTATACAACCCGTGAGATTTTATTACGATGTCTATTTGAAACTTCCATATTTTGAAGTTATCTTTATTTTCCAACTTCGTTATTAATTTTAATTCGTCCAGAGTAACTGCCATGGCTTTTCCTCTTTTTTTTAGTATCTTACAATTTCTTTTCGTTTTTACGCTTTTAGTGGCCATGTGAATTTTCTAACCTATACACCTAGGCCCATAACGACACGATCACTGGACATAAAACTACACCTTTCTTAATGTATGTTTATTAGTATAAACAACTATCAAACGATATGTGAAATGATGACTGTGATATTAAAGACTTTTTACTATACACTTTGCAACGAGCGCGGATACAACATGTGCGTACTTTCTAGACCAATAGCACGAAGTAGTTCGGCTTGCTTCGGCAACGCTCTGGTTGCTCTCGGCATCCCTCTCATACATATACAGAAATTACTCTCTTAACATTCACCATAATGATTTTAAGAAAACTATAAAATTTCCATCGACATAGAATAGACATCTTTAATCTTTCAGAAAAATATTTTTGGAAGTAAATTCGAAATTCTATAAAATGATATTACGGATGCCTCCATCAACTCTAAAGTGACACTGTCCCTGTCACTAAAGATATAAACTAGCTCAAAAAGAAAACCTGACGTAACTGTCTTCTAGAGATTCAATTAGGAGTTAGAAATATGACGTTTTTCTAGCACGTAGAGGCCAACGAAACGCATCTATCACTGGTCCAACTTCAAAATCGCTATTTTTTGAGTTGGTTCATTGTTCTTGTCGGGGTGCGATGTGTTGGGATTTTACTTAGGAAGCCAGGTTAATACGAAGTACCACGATGTTCAATGATATAATAGTATATTTTATAATATAGCGAGACTGCCGGTCGCGCACATGCTTGTACAGCGGTGGTCAAGAACGGAAGAGAGACCGACGATCAGTCTACGCGTCGCAAGACAAAAAAGTATATCTCTTACGCGATTCAAATGTCTTGCGCGGGCACTTTGAAAGTCTTGACACTCCCCCTTTCGAAGTGCACTCTAAACAATCATTTCGCATACATTTTTCTTTGACCTATTTCTAATGAAGTACATAATTTGGATAACATAAACCTTGTATTGCAACTATAATCTGACATTTTAAATTAAGCATATCGATTTTCTAATTTAATCTTTGGCAAAGACTTAGTCAATAGATCCGCGATCATTTCGTTGGTGTTTACATATTGCACGCTTATTTCACCCATCTCTTGCATTTCTCTAGTGTAGTGATAATGAATATCAATATGTTTGCTTCTACGGTGATACGTGTTGTTCTTACTTAGTTGCGCTTTGATTGTCGCCAATTTCCAAATATAACTATTGTAATTATAAAAAAACCAAGTATATTAAAAATTACATTATAAGTTATGGAAGAATACCATTATTAATTATTACCATTATCTATTTCATAAGAACGCAGAGTTGTTCTAGTTGTGTTCTCAGTTCTCAGGTATCGCGATAACTCGCTCGTCCGAACTTGTCCGATCATTTCCGAACGCGTCTGACGAAGTCGAGTCACTCTCTCCGGCAGCCCGAAACTCTCGGGCCGCCCGATACCTCATGAAGTATCAGGCACCCGAATCAAGCCCGCCCGACAGTCTGCGGCTCGGCCCGACGATTCGGGCGCCCGAAAATCGGGCGGCTCGCACACCCCTACTCGCTTGGTATTAATGGTGTACGCGCTGGCTTATAATCTTCCATTCCAAATTTCTCTAGAGTTTCTTCTATGTACTTCCGCTGATTTAATCTGATATTTCCTGTGTTGCCATCTCTTTCAACATGTATGCCAAGAATATTTGTAACTTTTCCTTGACTTTGTCTAATTCTTCTAAATCCTTTGCTGCTATTAATATATCGTCAACGTAAACTAATAGTGTGAGGCATGCGTTATTTGCACTGCTCACATATGCACATGGATTAATTTGCGATCTCTCTAAACCAATAGTTGATAAATAATTATTCAAAGTTTGATACCAATTTCTGCCTGCTTGCTTCAATTCATATAATGGTTTGTTCAATCTGCATATCTTATTTTCTTTTCCGGGTTCCACGAACATTTCTGGTTGGTACATATATATAGTATCCGTTAATTCGTCTTGTACGTACGCAAAAGCTACGTCAATATAATGCACGTGCATGCCGTTCTCCACCGTTCTTGCTAACAAAGTACGTATCATTTCGTATCGGGCAACGGATGCAAATACTTCATCGAAGTCGATACCCTTTTTCTGTTCATTTCTGCGAGCTACGAGTCTCGCCTTGAATTTATTTATTGTATCATCCGGATTTTGTTTTACTTTGAATACCCACCTGTTGGTTAGTACTTTGGCATTTTTTGGCCTGTCTATTAGATCCCATGTTCCATTTTGCATAAGAGAGTCATGTTCTTTTTTCATGGCAGCTAGTCATAATTGTTTTTGATCGCTCTTCAGAGCCTGAGCGACCGTTGTTGGTTCTATATACTGTACCTGACTAACGTTTGCTGCATGGTGGAATAACCTTACGGGCCTGCCTCTTTTTCCGGTTCGTAGTAATATCAGATGACTTCTCGTTCTTGTTGCAATTGGCATTTCATTTTCATCATCTTCTTCCGAGATATCTTCTTCCGGAATGCCTTCTTCCGACTCTTCTTCGTCGTCTTCTTTTTTTGCATTTGTTGTTGTAGTATTAAGTTTATTTTCCAGAGGAGCTATGAATATGTTTTCATTTTCCATTGTGTGGTTTCCTATGTCCTCGTGGAATCGTATATCTCTTCGTACTACAATGTGGTTCGTTTCACGTTCATATAACCTATATGCTTTGGAAATTTGTGAGTATCCAACCAATACGTATTCCTTACGTTTTGGCATGAATTTGTTGATTCCTGTCCCCTTTTCCAAAGCGATTGTTTTGCTTCCGAAGATTCTTAGAAATCCAATGTAAGGTTTTTGACTTGACCATTCTTCATACGGCGTCGAATTGTTTAATTTTCCGGTTGGGCATCTATTCCTTATGTAGACAGCTATATTTACGGCTTCTGCCCATAGGCTCATGGGTAACTTTGACTGCGTTAGCATTGTACGTGCCATTTCTACTATCGTTCTATTAGCACGTTCGGCAATTCCAGTTTGTTGAGGTGTGTACGGAGTTGATAACTATCTCTTCCTTTTCTAAATACTCTGTGAATTCCTTTGATAAATATTCCTTCGCGTTGTCGCTATGTATTTTCTTTATCGGCTTACCAATTTGTTTTTCGACCCGGGCTTTGTATGTTTTAAATGCATTAAATATTTCTGATTTTTCTTTCAAGATAGCTACTTCTGTGTATCTTGTTTTTTCATCAATAAATGTAGCAAAATATTTTGCTCCCCCTAAAGATTGTATTCTCATAGGACCACATATGTCCGTATGTATTAGCCCTAATATGTCTTTTTCTATAGCTTTTGAATTCGTGAATGGTAATTGATGTATTTTACTGAAATCACATACCTCACATCTTGTTCCGTTTTGCGTAGCGTGTTGAAGCATCTGCATTCCATCTACCATGCCTTTATCATGCATTTTCCTTACATCGTTAAAATTTAGATGGCATCCCTGATTAGTCTCTGATGCCATCTTGTCAGTCTGTCATCTTTCGTACCTGTAAGCAGACTTTGTTGTTCGCTTGAGGGCTTCGCTACATATAAATCATTTTGTTTTGGTGCTCTCAGTACGACAGTACCATCCCTTCGCTTTATGACAGCTGCGTCTTCATTGAATGTTACGCTATATCCATTTTCGGTTATGCTATGGACTGACATTAGATTAGTTCGAAACTCTGGTACCCACATTACGTCTTGTAATTTAATATTACTCACTTGTTTGTTCCTTGAGTTCACATTTATCTTTACTTCCCCTTTACCTAGGGAAAAAGTACTATTGTCTGTAGCTGTATATACCTTGTCCTTGTTTTCTTCGTTGAGGGTTTCGAACATTCTTTTATCCTTGCACATATGTGCAGTCGCTCCGCTGTCCAGATACCACTCGTTTGATGTGTTGGAACTGGTATTCAGTGCGCTTGCTATCATTGCCTTCTCCGTGTGGTTCCTCCTCCGTGTTGCGAATCTCTGCTTGCTCTTACAAAATCTGGCTATATGTCCAGTCTTACCGCATGCATAGCACTTTTCATTTTGCTTTTTATTATAAGTATTTTCAGGCTTCTGCTTCTGAAAGGGTTCCCTGGGTGGTTTCCTCTCCTGAAAAAACTTTTTGTTTGATAGTAGTGCTATCTCTTTGTCAGCATCTTTTGACAAGTCGTTGTCTGTTTTCCGGATCTCCTCTTCCAGCAATTTTACTTTCAGTTCGTCTAGGGTAGGCATTATCTCTCGTGATTCTATGGCTATACAGAATGTTTCATACTGAGTGGGCAGAGACGTCAACAGCATGATCGGTATCACTGTTTCTGGTAATGTGATACCTGCTTCTGACAGCTGTTCTACTTTGTGAACAAATTCGTCTACATACTGTGCCATAGTTTGGCTTTTTTCTTTTTTCATTCTGTACAATTGTTTGAACAGAACGCATTGTCGCATGGGTCCCTTTGATTCGTATACTTTTCTCAGTGCTTCCCATGCGGCTAATGAAGTCTCTGCCCATTTAACGTGAATGAACTGGGTTTTATGCAAACTTAATATAATAAAATTAAGAGCTTTTTCATCTTTAAGTGTCCACTGAATGGCATTCTCTTCTGTCTTAACAACCGTTCCGTTTACATAACCCCACAGCTCATTATAGCGCAAAATACTTTTAATTTGAATCTTCCATGATTCATAGTTACCGTCTCCTAGTTTTTCAATGTGGTATGATATTCATGGTCATGATGCTTGGCTTCTTTTCCTCGACACGTGGCACTTGGTTATACCTAACCTCACTTTTTCCTTTTTATCCTTTTACTTCTTGTTAATTTATTTAATTCCTTTCATCCCTGGGCCCATAACTTGTTGGGGTTTTACTTAGGAAGCCAGGTTAATACGAAGTACCACGATGTTCAATGATATAATAGTATATCTCATAATATAGCGAGACTGCCGGTCGCGCACATGCTTGTACACCGGTGGTCAAGAACGGAAGAGAGACCGGCGATCGCGCGGCAGCGATCTACGCGTCGCAAGACAAAAGAGTATATCTCTTACGTGATTCAAATGTCTTGCGCGGGCACTTTGAAAGTCTTGACACGATGTATGCAAAATGCCAATATTAAGAAACTTATATTTTGTTCGTAAAAAAATTCCCTAAAAAGATCAGAAAAATGAAAGTCTAGACTAGAATACCTCCTTAAGGGCGAAGGGTAGTCACGTGACAAAACTAGCAAGGAACTAGAATCTTAGATTTTGGGTCGGCGACTGCAGGGAACTATAAGGAATTATGCAAAGAACTAGAATCTAACTAGATTTTGAGTCGAAACATGGGTTTGCGGGATGTCGTTGTTTGCCCTTATTTGAGCAGATTTTGGGCTGCGCAGGTTCATTTGATAGAGAAAAGTTCATCGCAGCCCGCTGTGCCCCATAATATCAGTCAAAAATGTCTTTTTGTGACAGAATAAATAAAAATAAATTTTTAAAAATACCGCGTTTTTAAGACGGACTAAAAAGTATAAAATAATTTTTCCTAGCCACATTCAGATTCCTAACCCCATACAGATAGTCCTGAAAATTTGTGACTGTGAATTTTTAATAGCTATGAAAATACTTGTAAGATTTAAAACGAAAAACGTGGGGCGCATGCAATAGTTCACCCAAGTCTTGCGCCCCACGTTTTTCATTTTAAATCTTACAAGTATTTTCATAGCTACTAAAAATTCACAATCACAAATTTTTTTAATTTAAGAATTTAATTTAATTTAAAAAACAAATTTAAAATTTGGTTGGAGGGAAAATTCTATTTAACACTGGACCTACCAACACCGGCTAAAATGACTGGTTCCAGGTTTTCTATTTTACAATTAGAAAAGTAATAAGACTGATTTCATACGAAACGGCTGTATAGATATTTTTAGTAGCGCACATATTACAATAGGAGCGGCACAAAGTCTAAATAAAATCAATCTTGTCATTTTTATAAGGGATGTACCAGTTACTTTTGAGGCTCGGTAGGTTTAGTGTTAAAGAAAACATTTGTATCAATTTATAAAAATACATGTTTAATATTATTCAATGATATAATTTCCATTATTTGTAACAATATGTTGTCATTTTTCAGATAACCTGTCAATTTCTGTTTTCCACTGACTCGCTAGTTAACATGTGTTTTTCATTTACAAGCAAAATTATCTGCTTATTTAAAATACGACATAGCTTTCCCTCCAACCTAATATATTCATGCTAAAATCTTCCTATTTATTGGACAATGCTTTTCACCAAGAAATTCTAATTTTCAGATGCAGCGAAGATATCCCAAACATCTATTCATCAGAAAGAAACAAGTGTTTCCATACAGATGTGGCTTACATTAGTGGAGGACCGTGTGTGTGTGTGGATGTTATATATTTTTTTATTTTATTTTTAGATATATATTTTATTATATATTTAGTTATAGATTGTCACGTTGGATTTTTCTATCGAGCGGAATGACTGAAGGAAACGGCCAACTCCGGGCCTTGCGGGCGCTGAGATCAGGCCGCGTTTAGCCGAGTACACGTGGTCTGCCCGGGACAACGAAATTCGGCCGTTCACCCTTTCGCCGACGGAAACTCGTTCGGGCGCCAGGCACCTCGAGGGTGCCACGCGAAACGCGATGCGATTCTCGAGCTCGGAGAAGCCGAGCACGAGGGGCAAACCGTCGAAGTACGTAGATCGGAAATTACGCCGCGAAACGGGCCAGAAGGTTCGGACACGGGGACACTAGGATAGCCTTCACGGCAAGGCGGATCTCGCAGGCACAATCAGAGAACGACAATATGGGCTCTATAAGATGTTTTATTTCGTCAGGCGTTACAAAATGGGCGGCCACGTGGCCGCGACCCGAGAGCCCGCGCTCTTCATACAGCTTGGCGATAGATGTTCGGTCGCAGCGCGGTTGTCGTACAGATTTTTACTCGCGACGATACGGCCGGACAATGCCGCGATTCTACGAATCCCGGACGACACGATCGTGCGAGACGCAGATGACCGGCGTGGTATGGGACCGCCGCAATGACTTTCGCACGCAAGTCGATTCGTCGCGTACGATAACGGTTACGCGATCGAGTTCCGACGGACGCGCTTCGAGAATCGGCGAGACATAAGGTTCGAGACATTCGGAGATTATTCTCGCGGGACGCTGCTCCTCCTAGGAAACTTCCGTAAACGCGATAACCGGAGAAAACTCTCTCGAGATTCTAACGCTCAAAATGCCCACGGAAGGACACGAGAGAAATCGTGTCGGCACACGCGAGAAATCGAGGACGGAACGAGAAGCGTTCGTCCTCACGCGACAAGAGATCGAGCCATCTCGCGAAGAAAATATCGAATGAATCACTGGAAGACTTATCACTACTTTGTCCTTTGAGGCCTCGTGCCGAAAGCAGGATGGACTCGCTCACGGGAATCGTCGGCACGCGTTGAACGGCGCGTGGACCTCGTAATTCCGCACGGGAACCTCGTTTCACGCACGCACCACTTCGCACGACGCTTCGGTACGCGATTCAAAGTACTATCCTCGCTCGGGAAAATCGGCGATGGTTGGTGCGCGACTGAATTTCTCGCTCGGGAGCGTCTAGATCAAAACAAAATGCGTGTTGTCGTTTCGGAAGCCAGCGCGACAGTGATCCATCGACTCTCGCTCGTTCGGCGTATCGATCTCGGTTCCCCCCACTCTACGTCGTATCCGAATTTCCCTGGTTATAGTGTGCTGGCGCACGCGACATCTCACCCACCATAATCGTCCCTACGAGGGTCCTTGGGTCCCAGACCATAGCGCGAAATGAAAATCCGGTCGTTTGTTGACCGGTGGAGGCTCGGCCTCCCTTGAATGCGATCGCACCACCCACGCAGGAGCTCTGTTCTTTCAGCGGGATGAGGCGGCGTCGGGACCGCGAAATATCGAGACGACGTGGTGTTCCGTAAGAGCTCCTGTCCCTTCAGCGCCTCCGGGTTGGTAGCCCGTGTGCTCTCGTTTCAAGTGATGATTGCCCGTACACGGGCCTTCGCAATATTGGCCTGTTCTCTGCGGGCGGATCCAGTGCTGCGTCGTTCTTCTCGAGAAATCCCGGATGGACGGTCGGGGTGCTTTTTCCGTGTCCGTGATACGGCCCTGTAAACTTGCCGTTCTCGGCACGCGCGACAGATGTCAGTATTTGTATTTTTTGTAACACGGAATCTCCTAGGGAGCGCTCTCGAATCCTGTGATTTTGTTGGTGTCTCGTTAGATGTCGGCCCGGTCTCTTCTTTCGCTAAATCGCAACCGTAATTAACGGAGAAGTGACGTCGCAAAATTTGCAACGTCATAAGATATTATATTATATTTAGTCACAAATATATATATTTACAGCTATAAAACTTTTATATGTTTAAATAAATATATATTTGTATATATTGTATAATAATTAATATGAATAATAAAGGTGAAATTTTGTTTTACTTTTTAACGTTCAGAATATGTCCAGCCGTACGTCCAAATAACATCCTTATGTCCCAGATAGGTACCAGGGACATCCGAATAATGTCCGTATGTACCAGATAATTCCCACGTATGTCCGAGGGACGTTCCAGATAGGTCCGAACGGGGCGTCCTATATACGTTCCACTTTCTAACTGGGACCTTTCTCGGACATTCCTGGGACATATCTTGGATATATCTCGGACATACGGACATTATTCGGACGTCTGTGGGATGTACAAGGTCCGATACGGAGGTCCACTGGACGTCCATCGGATGTCCGGGTGCTATTTGGGGAAGAGTGTAAGTTTTTGTGTAAATTTTTGTAAATTAAAAAAAATTATTTTTGCACAATTTAGCATTAACGATATCTTTTTTGAGTGTTTAAAAGAAATTTATTTTCTTCTCAGCGTAATTATTATTTTTATATCGAAATGCTTATTAACGAAACACTTATTATTAGTATCGGACAATAACGATAATGACAATGACAACACAGAATGTTTATGCCGTACGGGCAATTATAAAAATAACAGTGATGGTAAATGTATTCGCTGTTTTTATTGGGGTCAGGTAGAATCTATATTCTAGAATGTGGTGCTTCGGATGTGTTGTTCGCATGTCCATGTGTAAAAGTTGAAGAAATCAACATAATGCAATATTTTAAAAAATAGAGGATATTTGTTTATGCGTTCATTGAACTTGCCTCCTCCGAGAAGATTGCAATATATTTAACATGTGAAATCACATAATTTATTGAGTAAATACGTCTTCTTAACCGTTGAAGCGTATCTATCTGTGTAAATGAAGTAAAAATAAAATAGAAATTATTTTTTTACTTTTCAACGCACTTAATTAATGTCAAGTTGAACGTTAAATTAGAATTTTTAAAAATTTGTATTACTTTTCAGCACATTTCAAAGTCGATTCATATTTTTTTTAATCTTTTTATTTCGACTATTTTACTTTGACTACTTGCAATAATATAGAATACTGTTAATGATTTTGTTTCCCTTATTTAGTTTATTTATCAATTTATTGCAATAATAATCGTTAACAACAATCAAATTCGAAAGACTATTTATAGAGGGTGAGTCACCTAACGTTGCTACCTCAAATATCTTTGTTGTTTTTAAAGATACGTCAAATGTCTGAAGGACAAAGTTGAATGGTTCAGTGGGGCTCACATGATAGCAAAATAATTTTTGCTTTTATGTGATTTTTTTAGAGATATCAAGGTCACCTTCATTTTTTTAAATGCAAGCACCCTTTTTTAAACCTACAATGATAGTCCCTTTCATTAGGAATTCAGTGACTATAATTAATCAAGGTCATTCATGGTCACGTACAGAAAAAATCGTATAAAACGAACATATGGAAGCAGAATATCTGTATTTTATAAATGTTCGAAATAATGGCCGTCTACATCGATACATTGGTGTAAACGGGCTCTAAAGGAACGTTGAACTCTGACAAGTACATCCAAGGTGATATTCGTACATGCTGTGATGATACGCTGACGCATATCTTCAACTGTTGTTGGAGCATTCTTGTACACAGTCTCTTTTAGCAGACCCCACAAAAAGAAATCCAGTGCACCTCGTTCAATCCATCGGTTTGGAAACTTAGAATCCAATATTTCTTTTGCTACTCGTGCATAATGAGCAGGACAACCGTCATGTTGGTACCACATATCATATCTGTTTTGCAAAGGAACATCTTCCAACAAAATTGGCAGATTTCTTTGTAAAAACTGAGCATATTTTTGTCCTGTCAGCGTTCCGGTAATGAAGTGTGGTCCGATTACTTTATCATTCAAAATACCACACCATACGTTTACGCTCCATTGTCTTTGGTGGTCAATTTCTCGAAGCCAATGTGGATTATCAATGGACCAATAATGAGCATTCCGTAGATTAATTGAGGCATGATTACTGAAAGTTGCTTCATCCGTAAATAAGACATTCGAAAAAATGAACGATTTTGATGCAGTCCACATTGACAAAAATTAGCTCGATTTTGAAAATCGCTTCCTTGTAATTCCTGATGTAACGATATGTGAAACGAATAGATACTCCAAAACTATTTTTGTATGTATTTTACTTAAAAATGTTACTTAAATATTTTTAAAACATTAAAAGAATATTGTTAAAATCACATGAATAAACCATATAATAAGAAATTGAAAAAATAAAGTTTGATGTATGGAAAAAAATCTTTGCTATCGATAGGATTCGAACCCCGGTGTATCCGCTCTGTAGTCCGACGCCTTAACCGCGCTGTGCCAACCGGCGATGTTGTAAGTGTGGCGAACATTCAGGTATATATCGCACAGAATACAATATTTTCTTTCTCTCAAATCACATTTTTTAGGTCAAACAATTGCTTGTTTCAATGTAATAACGCTAAAAATTACTTAATATACACCCACGGTAAAGCCAACAAGTGTAACTTTCCTTCTCGCAGCAGAAACGTCCAAAAAAATTCGATTTTTATTGTTTTTGACAATGATGTCCTACAACAAAAATCTGAAAAAAATTGACTGCCTGTTATAGTACTTTATCAGGGAACCAAACAGTAGAATAGCACGTTTTCATATTTTCGAGAAAAAAATATTTTTCCGATTTTTTGGAGGTTTTTCATTTTTTACGACCACAGTTTGCAACAAAAAAATCTGAAAAAATTCTCAAAAATACGCCTTAGGATCCAAAATATATCACATTTTTTCAGAATTTCTGAACGCCTTTAGGACCGGATAAGGCGCAGAAAAGCGTAAAATCTAATTTACCCTGTAACTACCCTCACGGGCAAGCTAGAGGGCTGAAATTTTACTCAGAGGGGTTTTTCTTGGTCAGCTTTCGAATGATTTAATAGCCATCGAAAAACCTCTAAGGGCAGTTTTGACCATCTTATGCGGCTAGGCCCTTTATGTCTGGCCAGAACTCGTATTAAGCTTCTTTGACTCGGGCCTGCTTCTCGGGCAATTTCTCTCGTACTCACATGTAGATTGACAGCTATAGCTACGAAAATATGAATTTCATTGTCTTCAGTAGTCACATGATTCTTTCGTTTACGCTTTCTTTCATCTACACTTCCAGTACTTCTAAACAATTTGTAGATATTAATAAAAGTCCGCCTAGAGGGAGTGTTTCGCTCAGGGTACCTTTCTTGATAAAGCAAACGGGCCTCCACTGCATTTTGTCTATATTCACAGTAAACCGTTATCATGTCACACCTTTCAATCACTGAATAAGCCATAGCGGAATCGCGTTTGGAAACATACTGGTAGTAAGTAAATCGTAATGTAATCTGCTAGAGGATGTTTGAAAACATTCCATAGCATGGAAGGACCTTAGTATGTTTACTACAAGTCTCACTAATGATAAACGTATTCTGCTTCTATATTTTAGTTTTATACGTTTTTTCTGTCCGTGACCTTGAATGACCTTGAATAATTATAGTCACTGAATTCCTAATGAAAGGGACTATCATTGTAGGTGTTTAAAAAAGGGTGCTTTCATTTTAAAAAATGAAGGGGACTTTCTTATCTCTAAAAAAAATTACATAAAAACAAAAGTGGTAAGGCTTACGACTACGAACACCGTGGTCCCAGGTTCGAATCCCGCCGCACCTCTGAAAATACTTTTCATTAGAAACAGGTTTTCATGTGATATCTAAACTATGGTCCCCCAAGGTGGTTCGGAACCCACCTTAATAATAAACTATAGGTCCCGCTGAAATTAGGCGATAGTGAGAGTGGAAAGAGGAGAGAGTGGTAAATGGATTTGAAACCCCGAGGGGACCAAATATCATTCTATTTCATTTGACGTATCTTTAAAAACAACAAAGATATTTGAGGTGGCAACGTTAATGACTCACCCTGTATATAAATAAGTCGAACCACCAAAGAAACATCCTCTACAAGATTCAAAAGGATTCATTACCGAGTAATCGATGGACACAAGTGAAGTAGAATCAACAAGTTTCTTATAATTACAATGGTTAACGACAAACAAATACTAGAATTTGTTTAAAACGAGACCACCGAAGAACATCCTCTACAACAGGTCTGGGCAATTTGCGACTCGCGAGTCGCAAACAACTCCGCTTGAAAATGCCTAGTTAGATTCAATGTATCTCCAAGTTTTTGGTATGCAGCAAGGCAAAAAAAAGGCATACATATGCATACATAAACACCTATAATGTTCTGATAATTAGCAGATGTTATATCTGTAGCAAAATACAGGGTATCCCACGTAACTGGCGCCATGATTTTTCGGGCTCTTCCGGTAACCAGATAAAAGAATGTTGGGAACACATTTTTTAGTCTATTGCATTTTGTAGTTACTAACTAAAAACTAATTAATTTTGTTCGAAACATTTTTTTATCTGGTTACCGGAAGTGCCCGAAAAATCGTGGGAACAGTTACATGGAACACTCTGTACAGTAAGCTCTCGACTTACGGTTAACCCCTTGCCGTATTTTAACGAGTCACACCCATCATGAAGATTTTAAACAGTCTAACAAATATGAATGTTACGCCTTTCTTTTTGAATGAAATAAAATTTGATTCGTTTGTACTCAATATTTAAGCATTAAAATAAATATAGCCATATAAAAAATATAAATTTTCTTTTCTCTTCTACGACATTTTTGGGGATAAAGACTTTTTAATCACTGTAACTGTAAAGAAAATGATATGGCAAGGAGTTAATTCATTCCAGCGCTTTCCGCGTAAGTCGAATAATACCTGAACGCCACCGCTAAAAGATTATTAATACGATCTGATTTGAACATACTATATGTATGTGCTCATTTGAAAGGAAAATTCAAATAAACCGACTATGTTCATGGAAAATTTATCATTGATAAATAGCTGAATGCCTTCTTTGAATGTTGTACACAAGCAAACACATATCTTCGCTTCTGTCACATATCTACCGACAAAGCTCCCGTTCTGACAATCAAAAAACGAATTTTACAGTTCGGAATTGGTTTTCTAAATCGCTTATAAAAACTCACTGTATATGAACAGTAGAATCTTTTTACTCTATTACGAATCTCCATGCATTGATTTCAAATCTATCTACATATAAAAGTCCGTACATGCATTTGCGGTTTCGTCGCTAAGAAAAGTTCGAGTTAATTGCACATAAAAGAAGTGATTACACATCTCTGATTACACATTGTCGATCGAAAACGTATGTCCGCGCTCCAGAGATATGTCATTCAATTTACGAGCTTCTTTTTATAAACTAGATTCTCTTAGGATCGATAAACTGATACTGCCGCCGGCAGTTTTAGATAGTTAACTAGGTAGGTATTTTTAAAATTTGATTATTTCCTTGCACATTTAATAATGCATTATGTGTTAACAGTTTCATGCCGCGAAAGTCATTTTCCATAAAGGTCCACACATAGTTTCATAAAATTGCCTTTAATACTTTTACAAGAATGTTTGGTTACAGTAGGAGGATTGTAAAGTGAAATAGAGATTATACAATTTATTTATTTGTTATTGCTTTAAACCAAGTGCAATTAATATACAGTGAATCACAGTAATATTCGGATACTTTTAAAACGACGATAACTTTTTTAATATTGGACGATACGAAAGTTGTTGTTTACAACAATTTTATGTGTGTGTGTGGGCCAATGTTGTAAATTTAAAAAATACAATAAAGTCCCAATATAAGCCGATTCTCGATTCTGTGCTGTGACATAGATCGCGATCGGATACTATTTTTTTTGTGGCCGCGTCGACCGCGTGGAATGTAGGAAAGGACAGCATGTAAACATGGACCGCACGGCCGAAGATGCAACAAAACATAGCGTATGGGTGAGAAAATATTAGTGCAATAATGAAATTTTTTTATTTTTTACTTATTTTTAATGAAATTTTGCCAATATATTTGTGACATTTTTCTGATTAAAATCTGACCCATATTTACTGTACATGTACAGCATAATTTATAGTTTATCATATATTTACCATGTGCTATATATTAGCATATGTTTACATAAACAACATCTCGAAAATATGTTCTCAAAGAATTAGACTAGAATTCTGCAAATTAACGGAACTACAGCCCGTTGAAGGTGTAGCGGCCTGCGCTGGTCGACCTTTTTATGGGAGGGACATCCCTATTGTATCCTGGGCCCGGTACGTGACTTTTGTAGTTTGGCTACGGCTTTGGGCCTGTCAGCGTCATTAGCTTGCCGTCCGTATCCGGGTACACTCGATGCAATCCCTTGCCGTAAAACGGTTAAAATTATCATTCGCTCAGGATCATAGCTGTTGGGGGCCTAAGGCTGCTACACACATGTTATGACCCAAGGGTTGGTCACCAGCCGTGTGCAGCCGTGACGAGCCTTGGGGCCAGTTCCGGCAATTAATTTGCATCCGGCCACCCCCAAGTCAAGGAGGTAGGAATGAAACCCCAAGAACGTGGGGGCTGCCAAGAAGGCGGTGACCAAGATGTGGGGATGGCCGAGCCGCCATGTTTTTAAATCTCTTCTTTTTCGCCAGATCTTCGTTAGAAGCGACTCTGTTCTCACCTTAGAAATAGCAACGCGCTCTAGTCTTGTATACAGGGTGTCCCAAAACGATAGCGTTAGCTTGAAATGGGAGATTCCTTGGGTCATTTGAAGCGACATTTTCCAAAGCAAAAATGGCGTCCGCGGCTTTGTTTAGGAGTTATTAACGAAAAACACGGACCAATCAGAGCGCGAGCTAGACACCTGTTGGCACGTTCAGCGCGGTGAGCCGGCAGCGAGCGTTGGGAACGACGGGACGGTTGTACGAAAAACAGGATACGAGAAGGACCGCTAGAAAATATGGCAATCACATGTTTCCTTCAGATTAGTACGCAGAGTCGATGGGTAACCGTTCGAAAACGTCGTCTATCCTTCTTTTAGAAAGTTTCTTAAGGGAGGTACAGGACAATAGGGATGCCACGCTGACCTGGCATTTTTAGCTCTAGCTGAGTAAAAGGACGGATGACGTTTTTGCTTTGGAAAATGTCGCTTCAAATGACCCAAGGAACCTCCCATTTCAAGCTAACGCTATCGTTTTGGGACACCCTGTATAATTGGAAATGTATCGCCAAGAAGTAGTCCTTGTGTTTTGTTTCCTTCCAAGTAGGAAGGTGGTCCTTCAGCTATTAGTTTTTTAGTCGGCACACCTAGTGCAAGCACCGCAAGGTCCGAAAGATCTACCGCGGACAAAAACAGGAGGTTTTTAAAGGACTCATTTTAACCATAAAAATGTGACGAATGTCTTGAGAAAGGTTGTATGAAAAGAAAATTGAAAATAAAATAGTCAGCATCGCAATACAATAAGCTTTTAATTTTTGCCGACCGTCGTGGTTGCTGTTTCTCTTTCTTTTTCATTCACTATCCTCTTCTATGTCCTAAAGTTACTCCATACCGTCAATTAAACCACTAAATACAAAATTATATCGTGTTTAGTGTCATTTTAATCAGAAAAATGCCACAAATAATTTGGTGAAAGTCCCGTAAAAAAATAATGAAAAATAAAGAAGTCTTGTAATTCACACCAATTGGTTCATACCGATGTACACGACCCGTTACCAGATTTATACGCGGTATGTTTACACTGCTCGCCGACCGAGACAGCTCAAGTTTCTTGGCCCCTCGCGAGGTAACCCCCAGTGGAAGGGATAGGCGAACTGACTTGGAATAGTCACCTCTGTTGCGCTTAGATTGGGACTTTACTGTACATTCTGTACAGTAAAAATTAAAGATGAAAGAATCCTTAGATTTATTAGAGTTATAGTCATAGGCTGAAAATCGTGAAAAACTGCCATTTTCACCATCTTTAAACATTTGTAGTTTATTGCAACGTTCATCGATTTTGATAAAATTTTCAAAATATGTTTCATTGATACAGATCTACAAAACGTATTTTTTAAATTTTCAATATAGGCCCACACATAAAAAAGTTGTAAATAACAACTTCTAGTATTTTCTCTGTAATTACGACCAATTGCAATTTCTTCTAAACTTTTTTGTCACATCATGTAGTAAACTGCTCTCACTTCTTAAAAGAATTCAAGTCGTATGGTCCGATGTTAAAAAAATTATTGTCCTTTTAAAAGTATCCGGATATTACTGTGATTTACTATAATTCAATATTTAAACAGCACTTGCACAGACAAATGAAGTTATTCTATGTGTATTGACCTTCCTTGGTTTCCGTGGAAACTTGGAGTTGCGATCACAAGTGAAATAGCAAACGTATAAAGAACTTAGTTATGAAATGTGATGTGGGAGAGCGTTTTGATTTATTGATCACCGTCACTCTCGCGATATAAAGAAACATCGGAGATCTCGATTTACAAGAGTCGGCTTGTAACGGTCGGTACGCGACCAGGATAGAGCGCTTGTAAATGTATAGATCCGGACTATTCGATTTGGTAATTCGTAGAAGAGAGAGCGAGAACCCGACCGATTATTGTGTGTATTGTCGCGGCTCGTTCCCCTCGCCGCGCATCTCGAAATACTCGGTCCGCCCGAAGTGTGCGGGGAGAGAGAGACGAACAACGACAACGGCCGAGTCCTCGTTACAAATACAATTTCGGCAGTTGCCACACACATGCGCTCATCACGGTACGTCGCGCGAATGTGTTCATACATTCGCGCAGCGATACCGATCAGCTGATACTTTTTCCTCGAACATACCGCCCGCCTCGTTGTCGGGTCGGCAACGGAATAGTACAACGGTTTTCGCGACTTCGCGACGTGTGTGTTCAACGTGAGTGATGCAAATCTTTCGGTTATTTACAATGATGCAGTGATACAAAGTGCAGCTCTACCCGTTTAAAGCTAAAGGTAAACAACGATTCTACAAAAACAAAGTGAACTATACACAGCTATACAATACTATACAATATGTACAATATCGAAAAGGTGCACTTCAGAATGAATCTCGACGACTCTTAGTGCTTCGGTGCACCGCCCGCCGTGAGAGGAGTCACGTTTCGTCGCCCGCGGATTCTTCTGCCGAAATGAGCGGTACAAGTCGTTGGATGGCCCTGGTGGTGGTACGAGTAGCAGTCTTCACGGCAGCCACACGCACTCGTCCATCGGATCCCCGATGCACTTCGACGACTCGTCCGAGCGGCCATTTCGTAGGCGGCGCGAGGTCGTCCTTCAACAGTACGATGGCACCGACAGCAAGATTCTCCCGTGCCTTTTGCCATTTCGGAAGTGTCTGCAACTGGCTCAGGTACTCGGTACGCCACCGCTGCCAGAAGCCTTTCAGAAGTCTGGATACAAGATTCCATCTCCGTTTGCCAGCGTCATATGTGATTTCGTCGCCCGGTTCTGGAACTGCACACAACGAAGAAGCATTGATTAAGTGATTCGGCGTGAGGAAGGATGGATCATCATTTGGATCATCGGACAAGGCGGCAAGGAGTCGAGAATTCAGGCACGCTTCCACTTGACACAGCAAAGTGGAAAGTTCCTCGAAGGTGAGCTGTTGTTCCCCTATCGTGCGTCGCAGATGCCTCTTTGTCGATTTTACGGCCGCTTCCCACAGACCACCAAAATGCGGTATGAAGCTCCATTCCGTCCCGTCGGCAGCCAGCAACTCAGCCGTTTCCTTGTAAAATGTCGATGCGGCATTGAACATACGTTTCAGAAGCTGGTCGGCACCTCTGAATGTCGTGGCGTTGTCGCTCAGCATTTTTGTGCATTTTCCTCGTCGAGCTACGAAGCGCTTGAAGGCGGCGATGAAGGAAGCTGAGGACAAATCGGACACCACATCTAAGTGCACTGCCTTAGTGCGCAGGCACACGAATACAGCAATGTATCCCTTGGTGGTGCGCTGGCCCCTTGCTCTCGTCATGAGCATCGGAATAGGACTAGCATAATCGACTCCGCTGACCGAAAATGCCCTTGTGCTGTTTACCAGTGCGTCCTTGGAGTCGAGTGCATGTGACGCAGCTTCTTATTATCCGCTTCACCAGAGTCTTGTCCCGCGGAATCCAGTGGTGGAGCCTGAGCGTCGCCCGCGTCAAGGTCACTCCGCCATGGAGCGTCCGAAGGTGAGCCGACCTGTCAGCAAGGATGCCAATGGAGACTGTCGGTTGATGATTGCAGGGTGTCTTTGATCGAATGACACACCTGCGTGGTCCAGTCCTCCTTCCACTCGTAAGACACCTTGACGATCTATAATCGGCCGAAGAGAAATAAGAGCCGAAGTCGATTTGATGCTCTTACCCTTCTCCAGCTCAGCAAGTTCGTCGCCAAAGTCACCCGCTTGGCTCATTCAGTGGATGCTCACCCATGCCTCGTCGATTTCGGTAGCGGTCAGGAACCCATATCGCGGTGTATCGAGGGAGCGAGCGTTATTAGCGAAACGTCGCATGTACACTGTTACCCTGACCAATCTCAACGCTGACAAGAATCGAAGCGGATCCCAGGGCGACTCGAAGACGGCTCGCAGGCTAGGATGATCGTAGTGCTTCGTTTTCCTGACCGTTGTCATCGTCACCATCACTCTGCGCTCCGGGGCCTCACTCTCGTCGACCTCGAGTGCGCTAGGCCAGTTCTCCTGAGGCCCTGACAACCACGAGAGACCCGTCCAACAGAGATCACCGTCGGCCAATACCTGCGCCGTAATCCCACGCGTGGCAAGGTCTGCAGGGTTCCTCGTGTGTCGCCACTCAACGTCCGGCAGCAGGCTCTGGATCTCGGCCACCCTATGCGCCACAAACGGTTTCCACCTGGAAGCATGCGATCTCACCCAGGCTAGAACGACAGATGCATCGGTCCACGCATGCATCGTCACACTGCGAGAATGCATCGAGTCTCTTACTGCTTTCAGCAATCGGGCCAGCAGAAGAGCGCCATACAGCTCCAGTCTGGGAATGCTCTGCGGAATGCTCTCGTTGGAGAGACTTTGATTTTCGCCATCAGTAGGTGCGTCTCAGCCTTCGCACCGGTACCTGGCACCTTTATGAAGACGGCTGCAGAGTATACTCTTTCCGAGGCGTCGCTAAATTCTAAATTCAGTTCTACATGCTCGCTGCTCGCCGCACGGTAGCCAATCCATCTCGAAACAGTGATTCGATCGGTCCTCTCCATCTCGAAGCTGCTTCCATCGCTCGGAAAACTGCGCAGACAGCGACTCATCCCACGACAATCCAGACAGCCAGAGGTCCTGCAGCAAGATTTTCGCAGCCACGGTGATCGGAGACAACCAGCCCAGTGGATCGAAAAGCCTAGTCGTCTCGGACAAAACCAATCGTTTGGTCCATCGTTGGCCTGGTGCTGCAGTCAGGAGTTTCGGAGCCGCCAGCGACAGCATATCGTTCGCTGTACTCTATTTGAGGCCCAGTGCTCCTGTCTCCTGGTGACCCTGTAGCAGTTCAACGAAGCCGAAACTCGACGGCAAATAATTTGTCGCCCACTTGTCTAACGGGAATCCGCCAGCCGTCAAGATGTCCGTGAGCTGACGTCGAGCCTCCTCTGCGTCATCGATGTCATCTCCTCCGGCGAGAATATCATCGACATAGGAGTTCGTTCGGAGCGTCGCTGCACCTCGCGGATATCGAGCCTTCTCGTCATCGGCAAGCTGAAGCAGCACTCTTGTGGCGAGGTACGGAGCCGATGTCGTGCCTAGGTCACTGTCGTCAGACGGAAATCTCGAACTTCCTCGCTTGGATCGGTTCTCCAGACGATCCTCTGCCAGTCTCGGTCCTCTGGGTGCACTTTAATCTGCCGAAACATTTTTATAATATCTGTGGAGAAGGCGTGTCGATGGAACCGCCATCTCGTTATGACGGCCCAGAGGTCAGTTTGGAGCTTTGGTCCTGCGACCAGATAATCATTCATGGTACTACTTTTGCCTGAAACATATGAGCCATTGAAAACTACTCTTATTTTCTTCGTAGCTCCATTTTCCCGCCACACGGCGTGGTGCGGAAGGTAATTCCCCCCCCCCCCCCCCCCGCCAGTCGAGTGCCTCGAGACTAACTCCATGTGCTCGAGCCGTTCGTACTCCTCCAGAAATTCGGAATATTTCCGTCGTAGCATCTCATCCTTCTCTCGTCGTCTTTCGGAAGAGACGAGCATACGAACGGCAACAGTTCGCGGAACCCCAACATCGGCGCTGGGGTTGGTAATGAACGGCAAGCGCACAACGTAGCGTCCTTCCTGGTCTCGGCTGTGCGTATCCTGGAAGTATCGTTCCCATGCCTCATCCTGAGGCGAGCTTACCGGTTTCGTTGATACTTCCTCTAGTTCCCAGAGCCTCTGCCAATCATCGCGAAGATCTCGTGCAGGCTGAACTAGTAAGGATCGGACCCGACGTTCATTACTATCAGTCGTCGTGGAAGTAGTTGCGCCCATCGGCTCCCAGCCGAAAGGCGTTCGGACAATCGGGGGAGTTCCCACTAGTCCGATTCGATTCTCGAGGAGAAGGTGACCACATCTGCCCCTAGAAGTAATTCCACCCTGTTTGGAGAGCGGTAGTCCTCGTCGGCCAACGGGAGTCCGTGCAGGTGAGTCCATTTCTCGTCATTAATTTCTACCGCTGGAGTCGGAGCAGTAATTTTTCGTGTCACCAACGCGTTTAACGAGAGTTGAAAATTGGAATCGCGACTGGACGCGAGTAATACGGATACTTCGTGACGTACCGTACCCACGTTTATTTCTTGGTATCCCGTTAAGTGCACCTCTACGTTCCGGCGCGGAAGACGTAACGCTTGTACAATGTCGTCGGTAACAAATGATGTCTCGAATCCGGGATCGGGTAACGCGCGCTCGTAACACTACGACCGCTCGGGGATTTTAACTGGACGCGCGCGGTGGCCAACAAAACAACGCGATTCAATCGGAACGTATTCACTGAGCTCGTGAAGTATGATGATGACCGCCGCACACCATGCACCGATAAGAAGACGGGCACGCCGCAAGCAAATGTTTTCCCGAGAAGCACGAAACGCACAGTTTTGACTGGTACACGAAATTCTTCCTTTGCTGTGCACTAAAGTTTTTGAACTGGCCACAGTGTCCCAGTTGATGGTCTCCCGAGCACAGCGGGCACTTGCGAATGGTTTTGCCTTTTGCAGATGATACCTTCGTCACTTGGACCGTCATGGCTGTCCTCTTCTCTGACCTTCGCGACTCCTCTCGCTTAAGAGTCGTTGACGAACTCTCCGGCTCTTCTGTCGAGGCCAGAGCATGTATCCGTGATTCGAGGAAGTCTTGAATCTCTTCGAATGACGGCATGATCGTCGGATCCGGGAACATTTTGTCCCATTCCAAGCTAGTGATCGAGTCCAACTTTCTCACGATAAGAGTGACAAACCAATCGTCCGACGTCTCGACTGATTTCCTCAACGCGGTCAGAGCATCTCGAGCTTGGCAGAATTCATCGAGGACCCATTAACTCCTCTTTCGTCGCTCGTTTTATGGCCGGGCAATCCAAAAGTCTTCCGATGTGGGCTTTGGTCAAAACGCGAATGCCTCCGTAGCGACGTTCGAGTGCCGCCCACGCCGTTGCATAATTGGCATCGGTCAGAGACGTACGCGCGATAACCTTCGCGGCCTCACCGGTGAGGTTCGCCTTCAGATATTGCAAGCGTTGAATGTCCCGCAACCGTTTCGCGTTATGAATCGTGGCGCGAAACGAATCACGAAACTCCTCCCACTGTAGTAGATCGCCCGAAAACTTCTCTATGTGAAGGGTCGGCAACCTGGTTCCTCCGGTGCACTCGTGATGGTCGATTTCAGCCGGATATGCTACGGTGACTGGTTTCAAATTTTCCAGTCTTTCCGCCAAGTCAGTCGAATTCTCCAGATAAGCCTCTTCGACTTCATCGAATAGGCTCTTCCTTTGGTAGTCACTGGCGGCGAAATCTGACATCGATGACATCGCGCGATGATTTTCGGTAAAATCACGTCAGTAGCTGTCCGACAACGTTATCCTTTTCTGTAACGTGATCGCTGTGAGTTTCGCGGCCCCCATTTTATCAGTGTTCACGATAAACTTTTCAATTCGGCTAGCGAGATCTTCCTGAGCTCGAACCCATTCGATGAACGTTTGCGACATCGTGCCGGCAGTTGGATTTTAAAGCGAACGGGAACAACAACTGATCGCGAAAGAAAAAAAAGGACCTTGCGGGTATCGCGGTAACGGCTTGACTCGATCGATTCGGAACAAGCGGCAACGTTTCGACCGAAGGTCACGGATGTTTCGAATCCGTAAAGGCGGTCGAATTCGAGTTTTTCGCGAACGGACTCACTAATTCTATTCGTAGAATCAACCTTTTTGCTCTCTTCTAGATGCTTCCTGATTGTCCTCGACGTGGCCTCAGAAGGCGCTCGATGCACCCGCGGATCACTCGAGGAGACAAAGGGATGGTAGCAACAACGGAACTCGCGGTGATGCACAGAATTCTTTGTAATTCTGCGGTGGATCAATCTCGACGATGGAACAGAGCAATCAACACACTCCGTTCCCGGATTTCGGCACCAAATGTTTTGATTTTTCTTGGTTTCCGTGGAAACTTGGAGTTGCGATCACAAGTGAAATAGCAAACGTATAAAGAACTTAGTTATGAAATGTGATGTGGGAGAGCGTTTTGATTTATTGATCACCGTCACTCTCGCGATACAAAGAAACACCGGAGATCTCGATTTACAAGAGTCGGCTTGTAACGGTCGGTACGCGACCAGGATAGAGCGCTTGTAAATGTATAGATCCGGACTATTCGATTTGGTAATTCGTAGAAGAGAGAGCGAGGACCCGACCGATTATTGTGTGTATTGTCGCGGCTCGTTCCCCTCGCCGCGCATCTCGAACTACTCGGTCCGCCCGAAGTGTGCGGGGAGAGAGAGACGAACGACGACAACGGCCGAGTCCTCGTTACAAATACAATTTCGGCAGTTGCCACACACACGCGCTCATCACGGTATGTCGCGCGAGTGTGTTCGTACATTCGCGCAGCGATACCGATCAGCTGATACTTTTTCCTCGAACACTATGTAAGTGATTAATACAATTTCTATTCCATATGGCATTTTCTTCGTTTAGTTTTTTTATTTTTTCCACAGCGCGGCGCTACGGCACACAATGGTGCCGAGGCGGCAAAAAATCGTTTTTCTCGATCTAAAAAAAAGATTGTTTTTGTTTTACCAAATAGTGAGTACATAATGTGCCAAAGTCCGATTTAAAAAAAATTTGTTACGGAGATACAGGCATGGTAAATAATCTTTTTCTCTCCCTTGGGAATTCACCAGTTTTCAGTGCCATGGTTATCTCATTATTGCGCCTATAATTGAATACTTAGGGGTCTAGAATTTATAGGGGTTATTACACTAGGGTGCTTCTAAGCTGTACTTGTGAAAATTTTTTATCGAGATACAATGCACCTCACCCCCCAGAATTGTTCCTTTAGGTGAGAAAAAAATTTGTGCAAAGTTTGAGATCGATCGGAAAAAAGGATCACGTGCCCCATTTCAATTTAAAATTTTGAAAATTTTGAAATTCATCGTAACTATGAAGTATTATATATCGTTGGATTTGTAATTTTTTTCTAAATAAGAATATGGAAAAATTATATGACCTTAATTAAAAAAAAATAACGATGACCTCGAAATTTCGAAAATATGATTTCCAAAAAATTTTTTTATTTTGCCATTATATTTACTTTATTGAACAGTACAAATTTCTCCTCTGACATTTTTTCGTATAATCACAAATAACAGAGATATTTAAGCATTTCCATATATTACATTTTATTTATACCTGTACTGAAACAAGACTTTAAGAAGCCTAAAGTGACAGTTTAGCCACATTAGTATTGAACAATAAACAAAATCAACTTGTACTTTGCATTACAAAGTACTTTTGTCAATTATCAAGTAAAATAAGTTACTAAGTAAAACTATTTCAGAGATAGTTAGAATAAGAAGACGGGTCGACCGTGATTCCAAGTCAGTTGTCGACTAAGAGTCAGTCGAGACTCCATCTAATATACGTGCTGTAAACTTATAAATAAAAATTCTTAGACAAAGATATCGTGTGTACGAAGTATCTACTAAGAACACTTAACCCTATACCGCCGAAATAGTAGAGAGCATTTTCCTTGCGAACTCAAGACCAGAAGGTTGTACTTTACCTCGCCACCGTATACGTTACTTAAAGAAAAACTCTTCTCGATTTCTATAAAGTGTTGCACTCGATTTCGAAACCCGGAATCTAACAGTAAAAACATCAGAGAATCAGAAGCCCAGTGGAGAGTAGAAGTCGCGAAAAACTGTTCTTATTACGATATGACGAAAGTCAGATTATAGGCGCTAAGTTGCCATCGCAAGGACAAGTTTTAAGAGTTCTGTTTTACAATATGCGGAAAGTGAATTTGAACCTTGTACTTTGAATCTAGTGCACACCTTGTTGTGAAAGAAGTGGAAGTGATGTGGGAAAAGGCAAGAATTCCAGTCCGCCGAACCTGTCATTGCATCGAGAAATTGGAGTCCTTACACCAAAAGTGGAAGGCCTTACAAAAGGGTTGTAAACGACGATCGCAGCTACAAGATCAACGGGAACAACAGTTTCTTGATCAATTGGATGATCTTTTCGATATCGCACATGCTGATGCTTTATGCTTGATGTCGAGTTAGAGCGCAAGCAGCTATGCAAGGTACGTTCATCCAGAAATTATTTGTTTTAAAGTAAAATTGTCGAAATCTATTTCTCTATACTCATATTATTCACATTTTTTTACAATCAGAAGAAACAATCAACTTTGCATTAATTGCATCATCCGACGACGACGAAGAAAATCGGCGATGTACTGAGGATGAGGATCTTGCGCTGGAGTCCAATGCGAGCGATTGCGATGCAACAGAACCTGGTCCGAGCAAACCTAAACGAAAACGCGGTTCAAAACAGGTTATTACGCTAAAGCTTATCGCAACACTTGATGCATGTAAAGTTAGTGAACTGCGTTGCGATGCTGTATAATCTCTTGGTCACGACATTAACGATTTGATCATAAGTCAATCATCGATTCGTCGTTATCGGACACATTTGCGCGAGAAACACAGCTACGTGCAGCTTTTCCCCAACATGAGATTGATGCAGTTACTGTTCATTGGGATGGTAAAATGTTACCTGCTCTAGTCGGCAAAGAAAAGGTGGAAAGGTTACCTGTCGTTATAACTTGCAGAGGGCGTGAACAGTTACTTGGAATTCCGATAAGACGTCTTCTACTGAAAGAGATCAAGCTCTTGCTATCCATGATCTACTCAGAGAGTGGGACATATGCGACAAGGTACAAGCACTTTTATGTGATACGACAGCATCCAATATGGGTCACTTGCAAGGTGCGTGTGTAATTTTAGAGCACGTAATCGGACGATATTTGTTATATCTTCCGTGCAGACACCATATTTACGAAATAGTTTTAAGAGCGGTTTTTGAGAAAAAGATGTCCCAGTCTACGGGTTCAAACGTGTCAATTTTTAAACGCTTCCAGTAAGCGTGGCCCAATATAAATAAATTAAACTTCCACTCTGGGGTAGAAGATCCATTTGTCAAACAAAAGATAGAAAATATACCACAGCTGATAAATTTTGCGAAACAGACTCTGCAAACGGATCATCCACGGGAAGACTATTGGGAATTTATTGAACTCGTGCTAGTATTTTTAGGTAATACCTCTTTAAAGTACCGTTTTCGAGCTTTCGGAGCTTTTCATCATGCTCGGTGGATGGCGAAGGGCATTTATTGTTTAAAAATATTTTTGTTTCGCGAAGAATTCGAGTTAAGCGAAGAGGAGAAAAATGGAACTCGCGATATATGTATATTTATTGCAAATTTATATTTAAAAGCATGGGTAGAAGCTCTTCTCCCGACGAGGGCTCCGCAGCAGGATTTTACTTTTATTAAATCCTTATATAAATATAAGAATATATATAGATAAAGACATTAGTCATGTAACGTTAGACAAATTTTTGAGACACTTGTGGTATTTGACACCAGAAAATGCTGCGTTATCGTTCTTCGATAATGACATTTCGATAGAAACAAAGAAACGAACGATGGAGGCGTTAAATACCACTAATAGTGGCGGCGGTGATTATTATAAAAAGTTTGTCCTCCTACCAAGTAATGTAGCCGACCATACGGAGAAGGATATTTCATATTTTATATCAGATGAAAGTCGGAAGTTTTTTAGTAAATTCGGCATATCGGCAGAATTTTTAGAAAAAGATCCTATAGTTTGGCAAGATGAACCAACTTATAAAATAGGTTTACATATAGTTAAAGCTTTACCGGTGGTTAACAATAAAGCAGAAAGAGCTGTTAAGTTAATGCAGGACTTTAACCAAATTTTAGCGCGTAGTGAAGAAGAAAAACAGATGATATTACAAATTGTAAAAGATTACCGCCAGCAATATCCTGATGTAAATAAAACTACCTTAGCGAAAAATATGTAAATATTACATATAACTTCTTCAGAATATAAGAAATAGTTCCTTATTACTATCCTGTAGAATATATTCATTTACAACTGTCATATGTTATTTTAATTGTTATTTTACAGGATAATACATATGTCCCACCATCAGTCAAAATATGCTACATTTTGATGTAGATATTTAAATATCTCTGTTATTTGTGATTATACGAAAAAATGTCAGAGGAGAAATTTGTACTGTTCAATAAAGTAAATATAGTGGCAAAATAAAAAAATTTTTTGGAAATCATATTTTTGAAATTTCAAGGTCATCGTTATTTTTTTTTAATTAAGGTCATATAATTTTTCCATATTCTCATTTAGAAAAAAATTACAAATCCAACTATATATAATACTTCATAGTTACGATGAATTTCAAAATTTTCAAAATTTTCAATTGAAATGGGGCACGTGATTCTTTTTTCCGATCGATCTCAAACTTTGCACAAATTTTTTTCTCACCTAAAGAAACAATTCTGGGGGGTGAGGTGCATTTTATTCGTTGGTCAGAAATTAAGAAGCACCCTATTATTACACACATACCTTAAACTATTAACTGGCAAAAATAATTTTTCAATAAAGTTGTTCAACATTAACTAATATGGATTAATCGAAAGTCTCTGCGTTGCGCTAATTTTTTTATTTATGGAAGCAAATCTTAAAAGTGTTAACCAACTTCGGTCTGGCACTAATCGTTTTGGCAAGGTGTAAGATTGAACTAACTTTGTGTAAAAAATCTCGGCCTACTTCGAACCGCTATGGCCACAATTTAAGTTTTAATATCAACTTTCAGAATTTCCAGAAAAGAATCGTGCGCACGTTACGATATTTGATGTTTTAGGTGAATTTGTTTAGGAATATTTCTAAATAATTTTGGCGGCTCTTAAATGCGAGAGAGAGGGAAAAAAGGAAGGGGAGCGTTTCGTCCTAGACCCGCTAGAGGACTCATCGGTAAGGCTATCTAGCGGGCCCTGCCTTAGATTCTGGGATGTCGGAAGGCGGTTGGGGACTGTATATATAGGGATCGATGACGGATCAGGTAGTAGCGAGAAAGGTCTTTTGACTATCTGTCTATCTTGTGGCGAGGGTAGGAGTTAGCCGCCACATTACCCCCTTGCCAGTGAACAATGATAATCTTGACGAGTTCCCTTTTTTCTATGATGATCCCATGTCAGCGTCCGGGAAGGACTATGGAATGCTTGCAGGTCGTTGCCCACTCGATTGATGTGTGTCGAGTTTTTGAGAAGCGCGCGTTTTTAGCTCGAACTGTAAACACACATCGTGGCGAGTTAGCGAGTCGTGCTCGTGCCTATCGAGCCGTAGATGCTGCTGTCCTAGCGTGGCCGGTCGAAGAAGACTTGGATTCGGTGCGCTGATCCTCCGTGAATTCTCCGTGAATTCGCCGTGATCTGCTGACGTCTGTCGTAGGTCCGCGGGTCTCGTGCCTTCTGGATACCTGGTGGTAGTCTGCGATCGACGGGTGGCCGCACTAAGAGAGGGATTACGTATTTTCGGCGGTTTTGCAGTAGTATCTATCCTCCTGATGTTGTTGGGCTCCTAGTTGTTGTCGTCGTTTCCTCCCGTCGTCCTCCGTGTTGCGTTTCTGTTCTACGACGGTGTCACCAATTTGGCGGCTCTTAAATGTGAGAGAGAGGAGGAAAAGGAAGGGGAGCGTTTCGTCCTAGACCCGCTAGAGGACTCATCGGTAAGGCTATATAGCTTGGCCCTGCCTTAGACGCTGGGATATCGGAAGGCGGTTTAGGATTGCATATATATGAATCGGTGACGGATCAGGTAGCGGCGAGAAAGGTCTTTGACTATCTGTCTATCTTGTGGCGAGGGTAGGAAGTTAGCCGCCACATAATAAAGAAAAATATGAAATGCATACGATTATTATTAATCCGTTATGTATAAAAAAATATTTAATAACAATTTTATGTTACAAAAGTTATTTTTGTAGCAGTCATTAAACCACTGTCAGAAAAATGCCTGTTAAATTTCTCCGACAGAGGTTCAGTAAACGAAAACTTTGTTTATTTAACTTAAAAAAATTGTTACTAAATAATTTTTTTACACTTATGAATTTCACATTTTTCTTTATTATTTAAGATATATCAGTAAAAATTTCACCTAAAAAATGAATTTTGACCCGCGCTGAAAGTATGTTACCCCTTAAAGTATGTAAATGCAAGAATCCAGTCATTTTGTTGTTATAGTTTGTTATGGGGACATATTAAAAAACCGATTACACCATTGAACATATATAAACAACACTAATCGCACACGAGGTACAAGTCCGAATGTTCAACGTGCAATCTTCTCGTGGTGTATCTTGCATTTGTTACGAGCCAGGGCCGTGAAGTAGCACGAGTGGCCGGCGAAGAGTTATTACCCTAGGATTAAGGTTTTAACTTGTTAGTAAGAATGCAGACGAGCCTGATGCGTAACCAGGGAGCTGCTAGGTAGCGGACGAACCTGATGCGATAATCAGGGAGCCGCCAAGGATAATTAGGCGATACTTGTGTTGGATTAGAGTGCAGACGAACCTGATGCGTAACCAGGGAGCTGCTAGGTAGCGGACGAACCTGATGCGATAATCAGGGAGCCACCAAGGATAATAGGTGATACCTGTGTTGGATCTGAGTGCAGACGAACCTGATGCGTAACCAGGGAGCTGCTAGGTAGCGGACGAACCTGATGCGATAATCAAGGAGCCGCCAAGGATAGTTAGTGGGCCTCGTAACTAGTATAATCTAATTGATACAACCCGAGCGGTAAGATTGTATCGTGTGGGAACGTTCAACTACTAGATTAGGATATTGGACGATAATAATGGGTTTAATGAATTTGCTCTAATTATCAAAGAACACAAATATATTCTAATTATAATAATCTGTGGTACAATTGTAATTGTCGCGAATGAATTGAACTAAATTGTATAGAAGGTAGAAAGTAGAGTTTACCTAACTTGAAGTGCTCGGTTTTGACGCACTGGCAATGCGGGGGTCTCGAAAACAACTTTAGAAAAGCCTAATAGATTTAATACCGGACTAGCGGAATCTATTTTAGGTTATAATTATTTACGGTTATATTTGATGCGAAGGGGAACTTTAGCCCGATCTCACTGGAATTGACTTTCCGAAATACAGCACATGACACGGTTCGAGTCTATGAAAGTACTAACCCCCGAGAGTAAAAATGCAAGGATTTATATGCCCCTAGAATGAATGGAACACGTTGTTCATTATCTATATCACTTAGGGCCAGACTCTCGTTTTTTGTCACTTCCAATTAAATCGGGCCCGAACTTGTCTTCGTTAAAAGGGGTCAACTATGATATGGAAGGTTATCTAGGATATGAAATTATTTACGATGCAAGAGGCGCTTTTTAGGGCGCTTCCTTCCAGTGACGATCCTGAACGGATTCCTGTGAAGAATTCCGTGGGAAACTGTTCTCTATCCGTCACACATTATTCTAATGCCAGCCGTACACTTTTCATTCAATATACGATAAAACGGTTACTTTGTTGGACAGTTTCATTTTTACGAATTTTTTACCACCTTTTGGCAAACAACAGTGATCTAATAAACGAAAACTTTGTTTATTTAACATAAAGAAATTACTATTTGTTTAGGATTCGAAAAATTCCCGCGAATGGTAATTCCGCGAACGTCGTTACGCTATACGACATCGCGGGAACGCTACACGAGACAGCGACGAAAATTGCGTATCGACCGCTCATCTCAATAATATTTGGCTTGTTGTCTTCGACACAAAGAACACGACACACTTGATCGTGAGACATCGCAGACGTTACACGCGCTCATCGCTTTACTGTACATTTTACGTGCCGATCAGCTCGTGTTCATTGTCGAGTTGCCAGATTCAGCGTTTGTCAATGCGTACGCGTCTATGGCGAATAACTTCATCAATCGATTGAATCAATCGCCGATTTTTCGATGATTTATTCTTTTAATTAACGATTGGCGATTAACTTCATCAATCGATTGAATCAATCCCCGATTTTTCAATGATTACTTTTTTAATCGTACATCAATGAATCTTGATTAAAATTTTAATCGATTAATGCCCAACTCTGATTGTCATTTGGTCTATAATACGATCTCTATGTGTCTACTTATTACAATTTATGGATAGACCGTGTGGCGATTAACTTCAGCAATTGATTAAATCAGTCTCCGATTTTTCGATGATTTCTTTTTTTAATCAACGATTGACGATTAACTTCATCAATCTATTGAATCAATCGTCCATTTTTCAATGATTACCTTTTTTAATCGTACACATTAATCAATCAATCTTTGTTAAAATTTTAATCGATTAATGCCCAACTCTGTTTTCAAGGTTAAAAAACATTCGTACCATAATCTCTCTATTGTTCCCATATTCTGCAATATTTCAGTTTTAATTTTTAAAAAAATCATCGTAAGTTCTTTGATTTTGACACAAACTTCATCGATTTACCCTACTGGTGTCGCGGCGTTGCACTTTTGTGAATACGTTTTGTTCTCATGTAGTATAATGTGTAGAGGTATATGTGTGTTAAACGAGATATTTTTATCATTTGCTGATAGTCACTCAAACCCTCTTCATCAACTACTTATATGTCTAATATAATCGATGTAGCTACTATGTATGTATCGATTGCCTTGTACATTCTCACGCCAGGCGCCATAATAACAAAAGGACCATTCTATACGAAGAAAACCACACTCCTGACAATTAAAGAAAATTGGAATAACTATACAGTGAACCACGAAAGTATTTCAACGCACTTTAAAACAGTATAACTTTTTTTATAAATGTGCCAAACGACCTGATGTTTTGCAATTAGAGCAATTAGAAGCATTGGTTTACTAAATGATCAGCAAAAAAGTTTTTCGAGAAATTTCTATTTACAAGATCGCATGCAAAAATAAAGAAAGCATTTTTCAAAACTTTTTTGTTTGGGCTCTTAATGAAAATTTAAAATATATTTTTTGTAGATATATGTTAGTTATACACATGCTGAAAATTTCATCAAAATCGATTAACATACCCATGAGTTACAAGTGGTTACCCAAATAGCACCCGGACATCCGATGGACCTCCGTATCGGACCTCTGTACATCCCACAGACGTCCGAATAATGTCCGTATGTCCGAGATATGTCCAAGATATGTCCCAGGAATGTCCGAGAAAGGTCCCAGTTAGAAAATGGAACGTACACAGGACGTCACGTTCGGACCTATCTGGAACATCCCTCGGACATACGTGGGAATTATCTGGAACATACGGACATTATTCGGATGTCTCTGGCACGTATCTGGGACCTATCTGGGACATAAGTACGTTATTTGGACGTACGGCTGGACATATTCTGAACGTTAAAAAGTAAAACAAAATTTCACCTTTATTACCCATATTAATTATTATACAATATATATAAATATATATTTATTTAAACATATAAAAGTTTTATAGTTGTAAATATATATATTTGTAACTAAATATAATATAATATCTATAACTAAATATATAATAAAATATATATCTAAAAATAAAATAAAAAAATATATAACATTCACACACACACACACACAGTCCTCCACTAATGTAAACCACATCTGTATGGAAACACTTGTTTCTTTCTGATGAATAGATGTTTGGGATATCTTCGCTGCATCTGAAAATTAGAATTTCTTGATGAGAAGCACTGTCCAATAAACAGGAAGATTTTAGCATGAATATATTAGGTTGGAGGGAAAGCTATGTCGTATTTTAAATAAGCAGACAATTTTGCTTATAAATGAAAAACACATGTTAACTAGCGAGTCAGTGGAAAACAGAAATTGACAAGTTATCTGAAAAATAGCAACATATTGTTACAAATAATGGAAATTATATCATTGAATAATATTAAACATGTATTTTTATAAATTGATACAAATGTTTTCTTTAACACTAAACCTACCGAGCCTCAAAAGTAACTGGTATATGTTCCCTTATAAAAATGATAAGATTGATTTTATTTAGACTTTGTGCAGCTCCTATTGTAATATGTGCGCTACTAAAAATATGTATACAGCCGTTTCGTATGAAATCAGTTTTATTACTTTTCTAATTGTAAAGTAGAAAACCTGGAACCAGTCATTTTAATCGGTGTTGGTAGGTTCAGTGTTAAAATACGATAGAATTTTCCCTCCAACATAATTCTAATTTTGTATTTTCCTTTTGCCAGTAATGTTTCAATGACTGAAAATAAATATAAAATAAAAAAACTTACTTGAAATGGCAGTGACAAGTTCCATCAACACAATAGAGTCATTGGAAAACAGGAATAGGCAGGTTATCTGAAAAATTGCAACATATTATTACATTGTTACAAATAATGGAAATTATACCATTGAATAATATTAAACATGTATTTTTATAAATTGATTCAAATGTTTTTATTAAAATACGATAGAATTTTCCCTCCAACCTATATAATAATATTTTTGTATTTTCCTTTTGCCAATAATGTTTTAATGACTGAAAATAAATATAAAATTAAAACTTACCTGAAATGGCAGTGACAAGTTGCGCCAACACAATCGTGACAAGTGACTGAAGTTACCGAATCACTCAAACACGCTTTTTATTAATTGGAATATTACAAACACGTGCACAAGGAACACGTGCTAAACTAACCTCACTTCACGTAAACACACGGTGATGCGACGCGACGGCGCGATGGTCGAGTTGACTCTGAATGTATACAGGGTGCGGCAATAACTATGTCCACTTTGAATATTGCCGTTATTTGTAATAATATGAAAAAATGTTGTATACAAAACTTACACAGTATAGAGGGGGGCATATTGTGACCCAAATTTTTTCTGCGTGGGTGGAGGCATAGAGGAGATTTCAAAGTCACCTTGATTTTTTAAAATGGAAAGGCCTACTTTCTGTATCATGAATCGATAGCCTATCGAATTCTGAGTAAAAATGTATTGACCTCCATGTGTCTTAAATCTAATAGCTAACGAGATATTATCGAAATAATTTTCTTCCTTCTTTGGATAATATCTCGTTAACTATTAGGTTTAGGACATATGAAGGTCAACACTTTTATATGCAGAATTTGATACTCTATCGATTTATGGTATAAAAAATAGGACAGTCCATTTAAAAAAATGAAGGTGGCCTTGACAATACTTTAAAAAAAGAAATTTCGGACTTTTTTCATTGCAATGTATAGCCAATTGAAAATTGATCAACTTTTGTTTAAAATATTTTTTTGTCAGATTATCGCAAGTACTTGAAAAATCGTGAAAAATGTTATGTGGGACACCCTGTATATATAAGTATGTATATGTATAAAAACGTTAATAATATTTTATTAATATTAATAATAAATATATATATATTATAATATATAAATATGTCTTATGCATGAGAAGTGAGCATCCTAGTACGTACGAAAGTCCTAGGCACGGCTATAAGAAGACTTAAAAAATACACGTATAACTTGGGACGTCCGAAATTCAAGACCCACGGAAGTCCCTGGGACGAAAAAAATGGATGTCCCTCGGACATCTGAAATGTAGGTCCCACGGATGTCCTTAGAACGTAAAAAACGGACGTCCACAGGAAATTTAAGTCCATCGAACATCCCAGGGACGTCGGATGTTTGGACGTAAATTGGACCAAAAACGTAGGTCCAACGGACGTCCGGTGCTATCTGGGTAGATGTGGTGAAAATCATAGTTCTTCGCGACTTTTAGTCAGTTTCTGCTTAAAATCCACAGATTCTTACATCTTTCGATGCGTGTCGTTTTTTTCTGCATCAATCGATTTCGATGCAATTTTCGGTCTGTGCAGCTAACATACATCTCTAATAAAAAAGTTATAAATGGTGCCTCTTTTATTTTCGGATGTAATTCTTAGCAAATGCAATTTTTTCAAAATTTTTTTAGCATGTCATCTGGTAAATCAATTCTTCTAATTGCTCAAAAAAAGTCAGGTCGTTTGGTCCGATCATAAAAAGTTATACTGTTTTAAAGTGCGTTCAAATACTTTCGTGGTTCACTGTACGTCGCGTCGCACAGTATTCGATCTGAGACTATAGAGATATTAATTTTTTAATAAAATTTTTTCCTAACGAACGGTTAATTAAAATGTTAATATAACATTAAATTCGTAATCAACAACCCCAAAAATCGCAGTACACGGTATTATCAGAAAGGTTTTTAGTGTTGTTCTAGTGTTTTTAATGCTTGGCCAGTAATGCTTGGAAAACATTTTTATGTGAGTGAATGCGTAGATAAAATTACAGGGTCGCCGTCATTTCTTGAAATGGAATGCTGTAGTCCTATCTGCTTTATCGCTGTATGAGGCGATTTCTGCAAGCAATTATAAAAGACCATTCGAGTTGTCATTGAAACGTGCTGATAAATAAACAGCCTTACGTTACAGAAACTACCCACAATATTTATCGTAAGGAACAAGAAATGAATTTCTATCGCAAAAATATTGTTTGTATGCAGGGCGTGATTAAAGTTTTGCCAGCAATTTTTCAAAAATGGTATATTCTGTTAGTACTTCAGGCTTACAATTCCGTAAGTTTATTTGGAAATTCGCGAAGTTGATGGATTTATATCTCTGACAGTGCAGTCGTATTGTATAGTGAAACTAGACTGCGGATCTTTATGTATTTATGAAAATGTTCAACGAAGGTTAGAGTATAAAATTCGATAAAATTTTTGGATAAACTTTTCTCTCCGCAACCTGAAATTTTTGCTTTTCTCCTATAAATTTTTGCCATTTTCCTATGATGTCCAGTAGATTTGGACGACAAGATGCGAGACATCCAAGTTTCGATTCTGGAGGATCAATGGTTCAAAAGTTATAAAGGTTTAAATTTGAGCAATTTCGCCACCATGTTTTGTGTAGTCACGGTCGCGCGCCGCTTACCGAGCGGAGCTGCTGGGTGGCACCATAAGCATGCGTTGATGTTGATCATGTAGATTCCGCCAACTAATTAATTAATATTAACTATTACAATTAATATTTAATAAAATATTGGCACAGTCGGCCAATTAAAGCTGGCGCGCTGGACCGACTTTGCCAACGCGCGTCTAGATCGCGCTCTGATTGGTCATTGTTTCTCGTTAATAACTCGTAAACAAAGCCGCGGCGGGCATTTTTGCAAAGGAAAATGTCGCTTCAAATGACTTCAGAAACCTCCCATTTCCGGGAAGCAAAGGAATTTTGTCACGCACAGTGAAAGGTATGACCACTACTTCCCTTGCCCCGTCGTGACGACCAACATCCTACCACCGGCGAAGGAGAAGAGGACCAGACGAGGATGAAGCAGATACCAACGAGAAGAAGGAAGTTCCCCTAGCAGAGGAGGAAGGAAATTGTCCTAGGAAGCCGCCCAACCACCCTTTAGAAGCTTGTCATCCCCGTCTCTCTCCCTTTGCAAAATTTCGCCGATCTAGTAAGCATCGCGCCTCCCGATAGTCGTCATTTTTAAATTCTGTTCAAACGAACTTTTCCTAGTAGGGCCTCGCCGCGTCTAGAATGTATGCATGTAATCAAATGTTTTCATTTTCTTTTTCGTTTTCTTTTTTCGCTTTCTTTTCCTAAATATTAAAAATTGACATTACTTATGTAGAAACTTTGACTTTACTTATATAGAAATTTTGACTTTAAATAAATAACTGTTTAGCGACTATTTAGCGAAAATCTCGAATCCCCGCTTGGAAACAGGTTGCCGCTCGTCTGTTTCCCTTCCCAGTTACGGACAATCCTTACGGAGATCGCAAAAACGTAACAGGTGAATTTTTTGTTGACAGCGGAGGGAGTTCGTAATTTCAAAGTGGAAGTTTACAGCGTGAGAGGCAATAAGGTTATTTTTTTTTAAGTAAAATAATCCAAAATGCCAGCACTCGGTGAAGCTGAAGTGGACATTCTAATAGAATAGTTAAAAATGAGAGAGAAGAGAATATTGGAACAGGAGGAGCATTTTAGAGAACAACAAAGAAATTTTGACGAACTTTTAGAAAACGAACTATTACACGTTAGAAACCACGAGAGCGAGAAAACAGAAGAGTTAAAAAATACAGTCGAATTATTGAAAGAACGAATTAAATTTTTGGAAGCTCGGCTTAAAGAAATTCCGTCCCCGGTAAAAACAACGGTCTCCCCAGTTAAAATGGTAGAAGCAACGTCACAATCGTTCTCGCTACGACTCCGGGATGTTCTTTCGGAAATTCCATCTTTCTCCGGTACAAACATCTCTATTGACCGTTTTTTCCAAGCATGCCGACGAGCTCAGGACACTCTTCCACCTTCCCAGGAGTCCGAATTAGTAAAAGCAATCAGAACACGAATATTCGGGCGTGCATACTATATTATCGAGGACGAGGAATTCTAAAAAGTCGACGATCTCATAGATGCTCTCCGGTCTAAACTATTGCCCCAAAAATCGTCATAGTATTATCGCGGATTACTTTCCGACATCTTTAGAAAGCCCATAGAGCATATAATTGATTATATACAACGCGTAAAAGATTTGAAACTTTCCGTTCGAGACGCAGAGCGTCAGGAGAGTTGGTCTCCAGACCCCGAAATAGATACATTCATCCTAGACTGCTTCATTCGTGGATTGCTTCTACTATGAAAATTTTGCTAAAATTCAAGGGATACGAAAACCTAACAGAGGCTTACAACCAAGCCATTATTATTTCGAACGAAACGGAGCAGGAGCAGTCTCGAACGAAACCACCACAGTTATTAAATTCATTCACATGCCCTTTCATTCCGCGAAACACTCCATCCCCTCCGAGAAATCTCCCGAGTAATCGAGATCCACCGTCACTTGCGCATACTGTAGTAAACCAGGACACACTGCTTCTCGGTGTTTTCAAAACCCCCAAAATCGAACAAGTAGAGACGTTCCGAATCGTCCTCCTCCCCCAGTAACATGCACTTATTGCAACAAAATAGGACACACTGCTTCACAGTGTTATAGAAGAAATCAAATATTCGGATCGGGAAACCGCGAAAACCCCTCGCCGATGGATGACCGGCGGGAGAGACCCCTAGAGCGTTCAACCCTAATTGTTTCAGCAGACAACGAACATTCCACATAAAAGGTAAATTCGACTCTGTTGTAAAAATTGACCTAGCACCACCTATTGGAACTACCGAATTTCTCATCGATACCGGAGCGGAACTAAATTTGATAAAACCACGTAAATTCACTCCTTTTAAATAGCGGAAACGCTAAGATTAAATGGCATAACCCCGCAAATGGTTGAGACGTTAGGATCCCTGAATATTCAAATCCACGGTAAAAACCACGAATTCCACGTGGTCCCCAGTAATTTTCCCATCCCCTATTCCGCGATCTTAGGATCGGAATTTCTTAAAAAAGCCCGTGTCACCATATCTTACGAAAACCGCTGCCTTTCCCTCGGTTCGCATCAAATTCCGTTCTCCGCCCCCCTCAAAATCACAGTGCCTTCGCGAAGCATAATTACAATTCCCGTTTTTATTAAAAATCCTCAGTTGGAAATAGGTTATCTCCCTCGGCTGCATATCGGGCCTAATATTTTTTCAGGAAAATGCGTGGTCAAAAACATAAACGGACGTGCTTTAATTAAAATATCTAACTCTTCGGATCTAGAGTTCGACGCAGAAGTTCCCCATTTAAAGCTCGAAGAAATCGAGACTATTGAAACCCCACCCCAAGGAAAGAAGGAAAAGAGAAAAGTCCCCGTAACCCCTTATTATTCCGTCGACTCTAATTCTCAGAAATTATCAGAAATTTTTAAATTAATTGACACAACAAGTTTAAACGTCGAAGAAAAGGCACACATTCAGAAATTAATTCAAAATCACCACGACATCTTCTATTGCAAAAACCAGTTGACTGCAACTCATTTAACTTCACACAAAATTAATACAATCGATAGTATCAACAAATTTCAGAACTATTAGAGCAAGATATTATTGTAAAATCATCATCCCCATACAACTCACCTGTATGGATAGTCCCCAAAAAACCAGATTCTGCCGGAAATAAACGGTGGAGAATGGTTATAGATTTCCGTCAATTAAACGAGAAGACAGTCGGCGACGCGTATCCCCTCCCCAATATAGTAGAAATTCTGGATCAGTTTGATGGAGCGAAATATTTTACTGTTCTAGATTTAGCTTCAGGATTCCACCAAATCCCAATGAAAAAATCTGACACCGCGAAAACTGCATTTTCATCCTCTTACGGTCACTATCAATTCTCAAGAATGCCCTTCGGTCTCAAGAACGCTCCTGCTACATTCCAGAAATT
The DNA here is from genome assembly GCA_028455795.1 of Lasioglossum marginatum. Classification (NCBI taxonomy): domain Eukaryota; kingdom Metazoa; phylum Arthropoda; class Insecta; order Hymenoptera; family Halictidae; genus Lasioglossum; species Lasioglossum marginatum. The sequence continues at coordinate 8,335,853 of CM052254.1, read as the reverse complement.
AATGGATTCCGTGTTAACTGAGTTGCAAGATACGGAAACGTTCGTCTATATGGATGACATTGTCCTACACTCGAGCTCACTTCAGGAGCATTCGATCAAATTTAACAAACTAGCTGAAAGACTGAGATCTGCAAATCTGCGTCTTCAACCAGATAAATGCAAGTTTTTATGTAAAGAGGTTCATTATTTAGGTCACGTCATTTCAGAATCAGGTATTAAACCCGACCCCAGTAAAATCACTGCTATCAAAAATTTTCGAAACCGCGTACATCTCATAATATCAAGCAATTTCTCTGCCTTAGCGGTTACTACAGACGCTTTATTCAAGATTTTTCCGGTATTACAAAACCATTAACTTCACTTTTAAAGAAGGGTACAAAATTTAATTGGCAGGACGCACAAGAACAGTTATTTCACAAGTTAAAAGAAGTACTTTGTCAAGAACCGATACTTCAATATCCTGAATAAATTTCCCCCGTACCACCCCGTGATGAAGGAACATCCTCATCATCAAAATGAAGAAGAAGAACACTAGGGCCTTGGTATACAGCTGACCTTCATAGGAACCCCGAGGAACCCCCAGAAGACCCAGGATATCCGCCAGGACAGCCGGTTGCCGTCCTTAGAGGCTCGGAACGTCGATGTTCTAGCAGAATCTCAGAGAGAAACCCCCAGAGATCCCCCAGCTCACCCCCTGAAGATGCCCTCCGTAGAGGCTCGGTACACAGGCAGTCCAGCAGGATCTCCCGGAGAACCCGAAACCCGATTCCCCGGAATCAGCATTATCGTCAGGATCTTCGTATAATCCAGAAGGTACCAAAAGAAGAAGACGCTCACCGATTCACCTTCAATCACTCCCAAGCGCCGTGGAAGAACGCGAGAATTCCCCCGACTCCCCGGCACCACCATCATCAGGATCACCGTACAATCTGAGAAATCGCAGAAGGAGAGGCCGTCCACCATCAACCCCCGAACCCCCCTCGGAATTATCAGAGGCAAGCGACGACGACCATCGGAAAATTGTTGTTCAGAAACAGGTCTTGAACGAGAAGAAGACCTCCCCCACCACAAACATCGCAGAATCCAGGGATTTCCTCTACATGAGGAAAGACAACCTGATATATAGTATTGACGCAGCTATCTTTGCGTACAATACCAGCATTCACGAAGGAACGAGATTCTCCCCACATCATTTGGTATATAGAGAGATTGCTCGACCACCTTTGACACACGAGATTCTAGAAGAGTGTTTCTGTCCGCGGTAGATCTTACGATCTTTCGGACCTTGCGATGCTTGCACTAGGTGTGCCGACTAAAGAACTAAGGGCTGAAGGACCACCTTCCCACTTGGAAGGAAACAAAAACAAGTCAAGAATACTTGTCAAGAATACTTCTTGACAATGTATTTACAACTATATACAGAGCTAGAGCGCGTTGCTACTTCTAAGATGAGACCAGAGTGGATTCTAAACAAGATCTGGCGAAAAGAGAAGAGAGTCCAAAAAATGACGGCTCGGCCATCCCCACCTCTTGGTCACCCCCACTCCTTGGCAGCCCCCATGTTCTTCATCCCTACTTCCTTGGCTTGGGGGTGGCCGGATGCAACTAATTGCCGGAATAGTGATCAAAACTTTAAACGGCAATATCTCGAAAGTGAAATTATAATATTTTGAATAATGAAATTAAAATTATTAAATATTTTGAATAATGGTACAGTAATCTTTAGTGACTCCCTCTCTCCCTCTCCCCTCCCCCTCTCCCCCTCTCCATCCCCCTCTCCTAATCTTTCCCTCTCTCTCCCCCTCCCCCTCCTCTCTCTCTCCCTCTCTCTCTCCCTCTCTCTCTCCCTCTTTCTCACCCCCCCTCTCTCTCTCTGCCTCTCTCTCTCTCTCTCTCCCTCTTTCTCTCCCCCTCTCTCTCCCCCCTCTCTCTCTCCCCCTCTCCCTCTCTCCCTCTCTCCCTCTCTCCCTCTCTCTCTCTCTCTCTCAAAATATTATAATTTCACTTTCGAGATATTGCCGATTTAAAGTTTTGATTACTAATTCTTTGACATAGGACATTGATTAAATTGCATTATTTTCTGAGCCTTTCGAATTTGTTTTCATGACTTTTTTTCTGATAAACACGTAAATCCTATACTCTAAATCTCAATTAATGCATAAACTCAGATTTTTTGAAATTGTGACATGTAGCGTTCTTCCTTACCTTCCTTACCTTTCCTAACTACAGATATAATTCATTAACATTTTGTTGATTTTGAATTAGATCGATTAATAATATACTTCTTAATATTGTAATGTGAATATAATAATATAAATCTTATTTGGACATATTTAGCTTGAAACTCGTTATTGTGTTGTTCACCAGGAAGAAACGTACACCAGAATGTATATTAGAATAAACGTAGAAACGGATAAGCGGTCACGTGATTCAGCTACGCAACGGTTGCAACGTGCAATTTTGCATCGACGCAAATAGTCGATACTTGACACTACTTTACTAAGATAAGGACATTGATTTAACTACCACATTTCTGCTTGGCAATTATTTACAAGAAGGCATTCCTCCCCAATTTTAATGACCTTGAAATATGTCATTAAGGTCATCATTCTGAACATCTTTTTCCTATACATGTTACCGCCGGACGACCTTAGTTTTTTTTATTGTAGAAAATCTTATAAGAGATTTATTTCAACATAATGCAGAATTCAATATAAAAATTACAAACAAGAGAAAATTTTTACAGAATAAGAATATACAAATACATAAACATTAAACATTAAACAAAGTTTCGAACAGCGTATGGATAATTCGTGGAACTGTGCTGGCGACGGCAACTGTCCGCGTCTCTTTCTTTCCCATATGCTGTTCTTTCCTGCTGAAACTTTCATCGTCGATTACACCACTAAATACAGTTGAAATTATATCGTGTTTGGTGTCATTTTAATCAGAAAACTGACAGAAATAAGTTGATGAGATTCCCATAAAAAATAATGAAAAATAAAGTAATTTTGTAATTGGATTAGTAGTGTTTCACACCGATATACCCGAGCCGTGATCAATCATCGCCGCCCTGTAGCGTGACGTTGGCCGTCAGTGGAGTGAGTAGGCACTTGACAAATTTTCGGTAGGCGGTCGCTAAGAAATAACGTGACTTTACTGTACTCAGTCCGCAGCTTTTAAAAAATGACAACATGTAAAGGCAAGCCTTGATATTAGGCTTGGCAGTGAAAGATCTGTAGGTAGCTGAAAGTTGATTTTACGGAGCTTTTCAATTAATTTTAGTCTTTCATCATTATACAAATTGCATTGCCATAAAACATAGTTCAGAGTCTCATCATCCACCTTGCAACCGCATTTAGGATCATTGATGATACCTATGCGGGACTACGACCTTTGTTTGCGAGATATTTGCAGAAAACTGTTGGAATGACTATAGCAAACTCTACCTTTTTCCAATGATCTTTCCCCTTCAGGCTAGAAAAAGGGTGTTGTCACTAACCTAACCAAAATTCGTTCAAAATTACAGTAAACGCCCCTTTACTGTCCAACAGCCGTGTTTTGCACGGACAGTGATCGTACCCGGACACCATTTTTGATTTATGACTGCATCTACCGCACCGACCGCGCCGAGCGAGACTTCAATAGAGAGCCGAACATAGAGAAGGACAGAAGAGCAGTGGAGTGGGTAGGCACTGAACATCGTGCCCAGGAACCCGGACAATAAAGAGGCGTTTACTGTACTATACAAACTTTAGTTAGATTAAGTATTTCAATTTTTCTTGGACTTGTCAAAGATCACGGAGGATTAGATTTCTACAGCCAGTTATGTCTGGGTTTGGCTTTGATCATTCGGAATAACTCGAAAAGGATTTTCGCAAATTTTCAACTAATTTCCTGCAATGATCGGAGTGGATGTGATCCCGCTGTTCTTCAATTATCTTGCCATATCGTCGCGTAGAGACAACAATTGGTTCAAAACCGTGACTCGTAGTGACAGCAGTGTATACAGAACTGAAACTCAAAAATTTTTAAGACTCAAGAAAAAGAAAATATATAGAATCTGAGGCAAAAAAATCTTTTAATTGAAAAGAAATAAGTTCAGCAAGTTAAAAAAACACATTTTTCGCTAATGTTCATTGATGAAAGATAAAGAAACCACATTCCAATTTTCAAATTTCAGAAAAAATTTTTGGATTTTGGTCCGACAATTTTTTCAAAAACCGTTTGTTTGACGAGAAAAAGTAATACGACATAAAAGATGTAGCCTGTCCAGATCTGCAGGTTTTGTTTAACATATTTTTCGACGCGGTAATGAGTTTAGAAGATATTCGAGAAAAACAGAGATGGGCAATTTTCTATCTAAAATTTTTAAATAAAAAATAAACGAAAGTTATCTTTTATTTGTACTTATTTTTCTGAAATACATATTCGAGACAGTTTATCTGTAAGATACTCATTTCAGTCATTTTAGTCAAAAAAGAACCTATTTTCAAAATTTCATCGAATTCTGAGAATGGACGTAAACGGAAACTTCGCCTAAAATATAATCTTATTTCTAGTAGCCTTTGCAGATCTCAAAAAAAATAAAAATTGTACCAAATTCTGTCGAATTTTACATTTCACCCTTTTTTGGAAATTTTCGGAAGCTATAAATGCATAAAAATCCGCAGTCTGGTCATGACATTGGTGTCTCTAGTGCGTTAATGTGGAGAAAACGCACTTTCCCAATTATACGGCGTCCCAACCTTTACGACACTCCTTTACATTATACAGAGTGTCCCGCATACAATGGACAATCGATTAGGAAGTAATTCTACACGCAAAAGTGAGACGAAATTAAAGAATACATTTTTTGTTTGACGTATCCTTTTCGAGAAAAATTAGTTTAACACTAAACCTATCGAGCCTTAAAAGTAACTGGTATATGTTCCCTTATACCAGAGATGGGCAATTTTTTATCTAGAATTTTTAAATAAAAGATAAACGAAAGTTGTACTTATTTTTCTGAAATACATATTCGAGACAGTTTATCTGTAAGATACTCTCTAGAAATTTCATTCGTCATCTGTAGTTTATCGAAGCTCGAAGTATCGGCGTATTGCTTATTCAACGCCTCTAACGGAGAGATGTTATTCGAGAGGCACTATCCGTAAGATACAGCTGAGAATTTTCAGTTTATCTTTCACGATTATTTGAGAGTCGATGGCAGCGCCACCATGTATCTTACGGTGTATTCATCAGATTTTGGCTACGGAAATTTATCTGTCAGATTTCAATGGAAAAATTTCATCTTAACCTTAAGATTTATTCGAAGCTCGATGTGGCAAGATGATTTATTCGATTGTTTTATTCGTAACGAGTATTTCGAAGAGATAAAAATCAGATGTATCTTTATTCGTAATTTTTATTCGACTTCAAATAACTGACATTGAAATCATGATCCGACGTTGCCAAATCGTAATACGTAATACGTACTAACTATTTACGCAGTACGTAGTGACTTTCGGACACTCTTAGAAGGGCGATAACAATTATTTAAACAAATAGATTTGTATTATTTAAACGATTGTTTAAACAAATAAATTTTTATTATTTCAGCACGTGCTTAAGCAAATGAATTTTTATTATTTAAACGATTGTTTAAACAAATAAATTTTTATTATTTAAACACATGTTTAAACAAATAGATTTTTATTATTTAAACGATTGTTTAAACAAATGGATTTTTATTATTTAAACGACTGTTTAAACAAATGGATTTTTATTATTTAAACGATTGTTTAAACAAATAAATTTTCATTATTTAAACAAATGTTTATACAAATAAATGTTTATTATTTAAACTATTAATAGAAACATTGTAATTGTTACTACCATATCGCTTTAAACAATAACAATCGATTTGATTAGACGATCGTTCAAGCAATAAAAAATTATTGGTTTTAACATTTGTTTAAATAATAAAAATTTATTTGTTTAAACAATCGTTCAAATAATAAACATTTGTTTGTTTAAATATACGTTTAAATAAATAATAGAAATTTATTTGTTTAAACGATCGTTTAAATAATAAACATTTATTTGTTTAAATATTTTAAATAATAAATAATAAATTTTAGTAAAATTTAGTAAGTATAAATAAGTTTAAATAATAAAAATCCATATGTTTAAACAGTCGTTTAAACAATAAAAATCCATTTGTTTAAACAATCGTTTAAATAATAAAAATCCATTTGTTTAAACATGTGTTTAAATAATCAAAATTTATTTATTTAAACAATTGTTTAAATAATAAACATCCATTTGTCTAAACGTATGTTTAAATAATAAAAATTTATTTGTTTAAACAATCGCTAATGAAAATCTATTTGTTCAAACAATTGTTATCGTCCTTCTAAGAGTGTCCGAATATTGAATATGTATTATGTATTAATGAAAGTCATTGTACCTACTACTTACGTATTACAACGTGGCAACGTCGGATCGAGATCTCAGTTATTCGAAGTCAAATAAAAATTACGAATAAAGATACATCTAATTTTTATTTCTTCGAAATACTCGTCACGAATAAAAGCGTCAAATAAATGGTCTGGCTAAATCGAGCTTCAAATAACGAATAAAGATGACAGATAAATCTCGCGCGACATCTGGATTCGAATAATCCATATGAATACGAATCTATTTCTTCCAATAAAATCTGACGGATACTCTGCGACCAAGTAACGACAGATACAACCGTAAGATACATCATGGCGCTGTATTCGGCTTACGAATAAAAGTTGAAGATAACCAGAAAATTTCTCGGCGAGACTGACGAATAAACACTCCAAACCGAGCGCTCGAGAGATACAGTTACGGATAAATTCTCGCGCTGCATCCGACTTCGAATAAAAGACAAAAGATACAGTTTATTTCATCTTAAACTAATTAATTTTATCTTATGAGCGTCAAACTAATCAAATCAAACTTTGCACAGATTGTTCTTTAATTATTTGGAACAACCCTGGGAGGGGGAGGGTACAGTAAAAGAAATTTTGAAAAAAATTTTTAACAAGTGTAAATAAGAGCCATCCTAGTGAGCACGCGCATTTAAATCTATGTCATTTATGTTTGATTGGAGCGGACCGATAGATAGTCTGTACCCAGCCTTATGTTCTTGTTACGTTGCGTCGTTCCTCTCATTCACAATTGTAAACGGTGGATATGCTGTATTTTTTAATTAGCGCAACTAACGCAGGTTTAAAAATTGTTTAGATCTTCGATCTTAAATTTTTCATTTGGACGACTGCAAACGATTGTACACAAATTAGGTAAGCCACTTTTCCAATAAACCGTTTCGCTGCAAATGCGCCTCGGGCTAGTCGGACTGTTTGCTGTTTCTCTTCCCGCACTGTCTACCTCTAATTATAAATCTTGGATCAAATGGCTGTCGATTCAAGGAAGAATGTTCGAAATTAGAAGGTTCGAGTCAGACGTGCCGTACGGAACTGCAGTGTGATGGTGTGCGCTGTTTTTACGAGGATGTCCGTCGTAAAATGGTGTAGAGTTGGGTGTAGAGCTGCGAGGAAGATAACCGTTTTGTGACTACATACTGCGTGGAAACTGTCGTCCATAACGAAATCCTTCTGTGCTGCGACCAAAAGCTGACTGTCATCAGAATGTGTTCGTCATTTTGAATCGTTCATGAAAGTAAAGACAAGCGTAAGTATCTTTCATGAATCTTCCAAACTCTCCTAAGTATTACACTGCGGAAGTTTATATGTTTTTGAGGGTATTCTCTCATCGAATCACGCAAAAGTAGATACAGTAACTCCCACTAATATTCGGACACTATTATAAAGACAATAACTTTTGAAATGAAACTTCTTTGCTGAGGGGGTAACAATTTTCTAGCGTTACGGAAGTAGTGTAACGGAAGTCGTGCTACGGAAGTCGAGTGGCGCGAAAATTTAGACGGAGAAAAAACGGAGAAAAACAATTTCTTACCCCGACCGGATTCGAATCCCGGTCTACCGCTTGGTAGTCCAACTCCTGGAGAGTGGGTGATGGATTGACTGGAATAACATCAAGCTGATATCTAAACCGATTTATTTCCGAGAAATATTGAGTTTTTATTTATCATCATTATAAAATTCCCATCCTAAACTGAAGCTGAACCTGCTGAGCGATCAATCCTTCATTTCTCCAGTGTGAGTAACGCAAAATCCTGTCCCGATACACGGCGAGCAAATCTCGCTTAGTATCGGGCCTAAATGGCGTCATCTTCGACGCCCCGAACAGGAAAACGATCATCCTCTGAAAGAGATGATAAAGAAAATGCATCTGAAAATTCATCCTCAAAAAGTGAGACTACTAAATTTAAAAAATTGCATTCCTTACATCTGGATAGACTTTATAAAAATTTACTTAACGATAATAATGTTCCATCAATCTCAAAAATTCAAACCAACTTGAACGTAGCCAAAAGTAAAAGCCAGTACAACACCAAAGTACTAATAGTATTACTATCCAAAGACAAATAATTACTGAATTAAAAATTCAGTTTTTTACTTATACGCCTAAAGAACAAAAACCAAAATCCATAATACTAAAAGGAATTAAAGATTTCGAGATTGATGAAATCAAACAAGAGTTATTAGACCTTAATATCCCTGATATAAAAATAGAAAGCCTTTCCAAATTTATTTACAATCCCAGATAGCACGCCTGACCGATTCTGGCCGGATCCCTACGCGCGCCGAATGCATGCCTGCAGCCTGCAGAAACTCGAGCCCAGGGCCTGCAGGCCGGGCCGGTATTCTGCCCATTTGCAGGATTGCAAGGGTGCGGGATTCGCGTTCTCATTTCTTGATAATACAAACACGGGTATTTTCAGTAGTCAAAAACGCTAGATAAAAGATCAATCTAGGCCGCAATCGCCCTCAAAAGTCTTATTTTTTTCGTATACGAGGCATAATTTTCATTATTCGGCAGCATATATTTTACGAAAATAGCTACATGCGCAGTTGTCTACCCCCGTAAGAGGGCAGTACGATTGCACTAATAACAATGTCGCAGATGTCGATAATTTGATTGGTCACATTAGTGTGACCATGCTGCCCTCTCAAAAACAGGCAGAATCCCGGCCCGGCCTGCAGACCCTGGGCTCGAGTTTCTGCAGGCGGAAGGCATGCATTCGGCGCGCGCAGGGAACCGATCAGAATCGAGCTGCTTGGGCTCTCGAGAAGCTCGAAGCGTCGTGCTGCCCGTAATCTGTCAGGGGCCCTGCAGGCTGGGCGAACTGGCAGGCCTGGTTATCTGGGATAAATCACAACCATATCACTTCCATTATTTACTTCAGCTCTCTAGAGATAGCAAAACCTCAAACCTTTTTAAAATAAAAACACTAGCATACCAAAAAGTTAAATGGGAACATCTAAGAAAACAAGAAGTTTTTCAATGCAAAAAATGCCAAAGGCTTGGGCATGCTAGTAAAAATTGTAATTTGGAATACCGTTGTGTCAAATGTGCGAAAAACCATGGTCCAGATAATTGCCCAATTACCGCCAACATTAATAGGGAAAATCTCCATTGCGCAAATTGCGGACAGACTGGACATCCTGCCTCCTACAAAGGCTGTCCATATATAAAATTTGCAATCAAGTACAAAAAGGAATCCCAATTAAAACGCACAATAATTACTCAAGGAAGAATCAACAGAATTGCTCCTTTAATCTCCAAAGATATATCTTTTGCCCAAATGACACAATAATGACATACAATCAATACGAAGATACAACTCGGACCAACCACCTTCCCAATGAAGAAATCCCTCGCAACGGACACTCAACCAATTGGATGGAAGAATTCAAAAAAGACATTATGGCCCTAATTACGTCCCAATTTCAAAATTTAATGTTAATTCCATTATAGCTCATTATCGTAGATTAGAACTCATCCAATTTCTTAATTTGCATGATCATGATATTGTCCTTCTCTCTGAAACTAAGCTAAATTTCTTAAAACTTAAAAACTTAAAACTTAATTCCTTATAACTTAAAACTCAAAAATTATACCATCATCCGGAAAGATAGGCCAAATTCTAAGCAAGGAGGGGGCACTGCTATTATCATAAAAAACAATATAAATTTTGAACAAATCAGCTTCCCATCTTCTTCTTCTAATCAAATACTCGAATTTTCCATCATCAAAATTAATTTAAATAACAATAGCAAAATTTATGTTATAAGTATATATGCTACTAACAATAATCGATCACTCTTTATAAATGAACTTGACCACCTTTTTAAATGCCTCAATCTTCGAAACGAAAAAAATTACTATATTATTGCTGGAGACCTCAACACCAGACGTATAGATTGGGGGGATAGAATTGATAACCAAAGAGGCAAATATTTTAAAAAATGGGAAAACAAAAATAACCTCATGTATAGACTTAAAATCATTCCCTCTTCTATTTCTACATTCAAACTATCGCCATTTTACCTTGACATCTGTCTTGCTGATTCTAGACTAAATCTATCTAATAACGATCTCGGTAAAGCCAGCACTCTACCTTACGATAGTGATCATCTTGCATTATCACTTGTGTTTGAGCTTCCTAACTTCACCCTTCCTTTTCTTAACCCATTCAATCTCAAATTTAATTACAAAGCCACCAAGTGGAAAAAATACACTAAATTTTTAACAAAAACATACAATGATGACATACCAACAGATACAAATCTCCCCATCCATGAAATTGACACTAAACTTTACAACATCACTAACTCCATTCATCAAGCAATTGAAAAATTTACACCACGCTTCAAAGATAATGATAACACCACTAAATACATAAACCGCAAAATCACTAAATTACAAACGTTTCAGTGTATCATTACCGTATCACACAACCTCCATATATCCGACCCTCATTCTAAACTTACCATCACTAAAATAGCTAAAAACATACACAAACATGTTGTGTATACATGTTAACATATACACAATAAAACATTTCGATCTTCAATTGAAAAATATTGGACCAATATTATTAAACAAATTGATCATAAAATTTCTGACACCTTTTTCCCAAAAATTAATGCAATCTTTATACACAAAAAACCTACTAACATCGGAGACATCCACATAAAATTTAATGATAATTTAATCCTTAACAGAAGTAATTGTGACACTGCATCTCTACAGAAAACTGACGATAACTATATACTTACTTTACCGACAGACAAGCTCAATGCAATAGGCGCTCACTATGAATTAATTAACTCCTCCCGATACTTGAATGTAGAATCACGACTGAAAACCATTGTAGATAAAACAGCCAATGACATAATACATACAACTAATACAACTATCACACAATTCAACACGCATAATAGTTCTAAAATACCAACACTATCTGAAGACGAAATTTCACCCTTCTGCAGCCCCCGTTGTGTTGAAGATGTTTTTAAAAAACTCCCAAATAAAAACACCTTCCTATAAAAATAATTAATAACTTAACAATATTTTTCAATAATGCAATTAATAACAATTATTTTCCTACAATTTGGAAAAAAGCTAAAGTACTACCAATCATCAAAAAAGGTAAAAAGCCTACAGATCCTGCAAGCTACAGATCCATCAGCCTTACACCCAGTCTCAGTAAAGTTTACGAAGCTATTATAAACAACAAAATTAACAAATTTTGTTACTTACACAACACCAACAGTCAATTTGGTTTTAAACACAGACACTCTACAACACAAGCAATACACAAATTCATTTCAGATATCAATAACAAAATTAGTAATGGTCAATTAGTAGCCGCTGCACTACTAGACATAGAAAAAGCTTTCGACTCGGTTTGGCTTAAAAGTCTCTTGTACAAACTCAATCAAAAGAAATTTCCACTCTGGCTAATATATACCATCTGGGACATGATTACAAACAAAACGTTTTATACTTGGGACGGAAAGAACTCGTCTTCAATAGAATTCTTTATACAAGAAGGATTGCAGCAGGGTATTGTCAACTCTCCTATCCTATTTAATATCTTTACTCTTGTGATCTCCTTAATTCTTTTGAATTTAACGAACCGGGAAAAGCATCTGTGCTGGCTTTTGCTGACGATCTTCTCACATATGTTAGCAATAGAGTATCTAATATACAGTCTCACCTCGAAACAATAGTTGATAAAATTAACAACTACTATATTAACTGGAACCTTAAACTAAGTCCTAGTAAATGTGAAACTATCCTTTTTCGTAAATCACTTGTATCCCTCAGCTCAAAAACCAAAGCTGGTAAAAATTTTCAAATCACGGCAACAGTGCCAGGTACCAATATCAGAAACCCAATCCCACACAAAAAAATTGTTAAATACCTTGGTGTACATATCGATTATTTATTAAGAGGTAACGTACATTTAAAATAACAGTTAAACAAAGTATGCGCTGTTTTTAAATCAAACGGTAGACTTTTCCACAACAAATACCTCACTCATAGAGCTAATCACTCACTCATATTGTATATGTTGTTAATAAGACCTATAATAGCTTACACAGCCCCGGTTTGGTGGAACACTAACCATACTACAATGGAAAAAATTAGAGTTTTTGAAAGAAAATGTTTATGAGCTTGTAATAATCTATATAGAACTAAAAATTCAGATTGGCAACATTATGTTAAAAACACAACTCTTTATAACGCGGCTGACATACCTAGAATTGACATTTTCCTTCTCCGACTTACCAGAGACTACTTTAGTAAAATAGCACTTGACAATCACCTTTTACATGAACTTATTTCCCAAGTAGATGACACTTCACGTAAACAACTTACCACAGGCTACATATCTCTTCAAACATTCCTTTTCTGTGACAAGACTGAACTTATTCAAAATGAAAATAATATACCTATAATATATCATTGGCGTCGTAATAAAGCCAATAAACGTATAGCATATAACAGTGACGCATTCACTAACAACAGAGAAAACTTTAAATTCTCCACTTCCATTCCAAACCGAGATTGGGTAGACTATAATCGTTTAAATTTTAAAAAATACTGGTGGCTATCATACAATAGTATACATCTAAACGAACTACATAATCGCAGAACCTCTACTAAACTACGTTTGAGATAATTTATATGCAGTATTCTTTAATCAAAAATTGATGGATAAACCCCTTGTATATACTCTTTGTACATAATTCTAGTTCATAAGTTATAGTATTAAGTTATTTATTTTTCTTTCTTTCTTAGTAGTTATCAAGAATGTCTTTGAGGTTTTTCGCATTGCATTCAGAGCATGCGCTTTTCCACAAAATTCATATACTATAGAACTAACATAATCCTGTTTATAATTTCTATATGATTAACCAATACTTAATAATATTGTATATCTTGGAGTATTGTATGCGTACAATCAACTAGATACTAAAATGGTCTTTTTTCAATATGTTTATTAAGGTACCAATTATTATGTAACACAATGTACAAATATAAACCAATAAACATATTTCTAAAAAAAAAAAAAAAAGTAGTCCAACTCCTTAACCGCTTGGACAACCGACGATCTTAGAATGAATGCGAACATTTTGATATATATCGCAAAGAACAAAATGCTGCAGCGATAGGATTTTTCGTTTAAGATGTTATTCGTTTAAGACGTTATTTTTTTTGAATGACAATTTCGCATTCATCATGAAAGAATAACAGTTGCACTAATAATATGCATACTAATATAATTTATCTCTATCTATTTAGTCTCGCGTTTTCATTGCGTGGTACACGTGCTTTGTTGACATGCGGTGTCATTAGATATGAGTCTCGTGGTTCGCGGAGTGTCCATCTTTTTAACACTAAACCTACCGAGCTCTAAAAGCAATTAAAATATTTCAGCTGATAAAAATGACAAGGATCTATTTATTTAGATCTCGCATAATTTTTAATACAATATGTGCATGGACGAAAAAATTTATCGAATCAATTTCCATGTATACAATTTCATAATTTCAATAATTATAAAATGAAAAATATGAAACCGGTCATTTGACCGACGGTGGTAGGCTTAGTGTTAATATTATGTGATGCTTCCTATCTGATGATTTGGTTTATATTTTATATGCATTATTTTCGCTTGTTGGCTGTTATTTTCCATTTATTGTATCTTATTAATTTTGTTTATTTTTTATGTTAACCCCTGATTTTTTATGACTAACTCACGACAAATTTTTATTTATGAAAATTTCGCATTCATCACGAAAGAACCGTTGCACTAATAATATGCATACTAATAATTTATCTGTATCTATACCTAATAAGCAAGAAGTTTCACTTCGGTTGCGCGTGGATTCCACGCACACGATTTTTTTTAATGTTGGACCATACGATTTGAAACTGTTGAAATATTTGAGAAACACAATGAATCTATTATTCCACACAAGAAACGATTGATTCAATTTCAATTTATTTCAGTTTGTTTATAAAACCGTTGCTTGTTTGTTCATAGTATCGTTCAAGGATATAGCCGGATAAGCATGGGCCAGCGGCCCCCCTCCGATTTTCTTGATTCCTGTCTTAAAACATCGTTTTATGTCTAAAAAAAAATTGTGTAAAATTTCAAATGTCTGCCCCCACCGATAAGGGTGATATTGGGGTAAATTTTTAAATTACAAATTAATAATTATGTTTGTTTTATAGAATATTGCAAACAATAAAAATCGTTTAGTTTATAAATACTTATAAAAAAAAAGAAAAAAACAAGAAGAGAAAGTTGAGTTGAGGAGGATTCGAACTCGAGCCCTCCGGAGCATCGAGCAGAACCTCTAACACCGTGACCATACAACATACTTGTGAGAAGCTTCACGAGAAACTTCTCGTGAGAAGTTACTTGACAGCAACAAACTGGCTTTACACGTATTTTTCTTCTTCAATGTAAGCTATTTCCTAAGATATAATTGTTTAGACTTCCAACTGTAATCATATATTAGAAGATTTAGTCGCATTTTTACATGTATCAGCTTTTCCGTACACGCGCCGACTTCCCGTTCGCTCCCATCACTAGCCACCGCAAGGGGACTCGGTCGCTACGCCATTATTGATCAAACCGAGCGTTCGCTGGCATACTTTATTGTTTTTAATACTGTTCCACCAAACGGACACTTCTGAGATTTTTATACAAAATAGGTTAGCATCATAGCAATATTTTAGAATTTTTTGGTAGGTGTCAACCCAGGGGAAGATAGTTAAAAAAATTCCCAAAAAATTAATTAATTATTTTCAACTATAAATAATTAGCAGAAAATTCTGAAAAAAATCTGAAATATAGAGTGTATCTATATCTTTTGTTTGCCGTTTATCCCATGTCGATATCTTTTCTCGTTTTAGAGCAAATTGCATTTAAGTGCGGGGGAATTTACCCCAATATCACCCCTATCGGTGGGGGTAGACATTTGAAATTTTACACAATTTTTTTTTAAACATAAAACGATGTTTTAAGACAGGAATCAAGAAAATCGGAGGGGGGGGCCATGCTTATCCGGCTATACCCTTTATGGTCCGAATGATCCTCACTTGACATTTTACATTAAAATCGTAAAGACGTGTTTTACTTGTGCTTTTCTCGTTATTGAATAAATTCTGTTGATTTAATTTATATAAAGTGCTGTAATGGACGCGGTCTTGATTGACCAGAAAATGAATATTGGAAAATAGAATGATTGAAAGAGCGAGACTGGATCGCTGGATGAAAGGTTTGAAAGGTGGAATGAACGAATGGTTGAGAGTAACTGATGAATTTGAATTAGAATGAGTGAAGGAAAGTGAATGGGTGAATATCCGGAATTTACAATAAATAAACTGTGTATTTGAACTGATAATTACAAAAATTTATCGATGAATAACGAAACAGAAAGATGTATGAAAAGAAGTGAAATAAAGAGATCGCTTAGAATGACTTGTTGTGACGTTTCTCAGCTGATGGCTTTGAACGGAGAGAGAAGAAAATGGTTTTCTCTCTCTTTTATTATCTCGATCCTTCTGGAAGTTCGTCACGCACCGGTGGTTCCGGCTGGGCGTTCGAGAACATTCCAGAAGGATCGAGAATGAGTTTAACCACTCACGTGCTTGGGATGGTGCCCGCGTAAACCTCGACAGCCAAACACGTGTGGTCTGGCGGGATCGCGTCGGCTGTGTGACGTGGTCGCGCGGTGCTGCTGAGGCAACATGGCGCTCGAGCGCGCTAGTCTTGAACAGTGCAGTTTATTTAAATACATAATCTAATAGAAACTTTTTTGGAAGTTAGAACAATTCGGTTTGCTACACAATGTTAAAAAAAATTTTTGAAAAGAAATGCGAGTTGTCGAAATTGCAGAGAAAATGCTAAAAGTTGTATTTTGCAACTTTTTTATATGGGCTTATATGGAAAAGTTAGAAAACACATATGTATCAATGAAACATATTCTGAACATTTCATCAAAGTCGATTGACGTTGCAATGAGCTACAAACGTTTAAAGATGGTAGAAATGGCAATTTTCACGATTTTCGGCCTCCAACTGCAATAAATCTAAGGATTCTTACATCTTTCAATGCTTGTCGTTTTTTCCCGCGTCAACCGATTTCGATGAAACTTTCACAGTGCATATAATCGACACAGATCTACAAAACGTATTTATTAAATTTTCAATATAGGCCAACATTAAAAAGTTGTAAAATGCATCTTTTAGTATTTTTTATACAATTCCGACCAATTGCAATTTGCAAATGAAAAAATTTCTGTTCACATCATGTAGTAAACTAATGGCTCTAACTTCTCAAAAAAGTTCAAATCGTATAATCCAATATTAAAAAAGTTTTCGTTGTTTTTAGAGGGTCCGAATATTAATGGGAGTGTGGGGCTACGAAAGAATATGGAAGAGAGGAGGAAAAGGAAAGGAGCGTTTCGTCCTAGACCCGCTAGAGGACTCATCAGTAAGGCTAACTAGCGGGCCCTGCCTTAAACGGTGGGATATTGGCAGGCGGTTGAGGACGGTATATATACAAATCGGTGAGGAAGCGGGTACTAGCGAGAAAGGATGACTTTGACTGTCTATCCATCTTGTGGCAAGCGTCGGAAGTTAAGCGACGCCACAGGAGTCACCGTACATATTATCAAATACAATATTATTTCCAACCCCTTTCGAGAGAAAAGGACTGTCGAATGTTGTGCGTGGTATTACGTCATGTTATATTTCTATTATTGTATTCTTTCCTTATAAATGAAGTCAAGTAACATAAATGTACTATATAACATTTTAAGTAACATAAACTCATCTGAAATAAAATAATAGATAAGAATGCAACACTTCTTAATACATATATTATACATACAGTGGAGGACCAAAGTATTCGTACGCTCTTTAAAATAGAATAACTTTTTTATAATTGTATCAACCGACCTGATGTTTTGTAAGCAATTAGAAGCATTGGTTTACTAAATGATGTGCAAAAAAGATTTTCCAAAAATTACAATCTAGAAGGTTGCATGCAAAAATGAAAAGAGCATTTTTTAAAACTTTTTTATTTGGGCGCTTAGTGTAAATTTAAAATATGTTTTGTAGATATATGTTATTGCACATACTGAAAATTTCATCAGAATCGATTAACGTACCTAAGAGCTACAAGTGGTTATATGTGGCGAAAGTCATAGTTTTCCGCGACTTTTGGATAGTTTCTGCTTAAAATCCACCGCAGATAGCACAAAGACATCTGAAAGTCGTCTTAAAGTTGCCTGCCGCAAGACGTAAGTACGTCTGTCAGACGTCTGCTACGTGGCACATCGTTGTCATGTCGCTGTCACATCTTTGTACGTCTTTAACACATCTTTGTTACTAAACTGGGAGACTTAAAGATATCTCTCACAGGTCTTTCTGACATTTTAAAGATGTCTTGTAAAGAGATCTAAAAAATCGCCTGAAAGACGTATCTTTAAGACGTCTTTTTAGGCTTCTTTTATGCATCTTTTCGGAGGTCTTTCAAGCATCTTTTAGACATCTTTTTCGTCAGACGCACAAAATCTTCAAATTTAAGAAAAAGTTATAAAAAAAATTAGAATCTATATGTATATATATTACTACTTTCATGCACTGCTTGAGAGAATATTCCACTTTGTCTTCGAAAAAACCTTATTACTATTTAGACATTTTTATGCAGTTGGCGGGATTCGAACTCGGGTCTACCGTTTAACTTCATGATGTGCTTCCTCGCTGAGCCATGCGAACCTATATTGTTAGATTCATTACTTTTTATTCTTATAGGCTCAAATCATATCAAATCATATAATTATTAGAAGAGATAAACTTCTGTTAAAATATTTTTTAGGTAAAAATCAAACTACTTTTTTTTAATGAAGCATAGTATTAGTATATTAACGATTAAGAAATATACATATTTTCGTAAGTACTTCAATCGTTTTTGCCGTGAAAACGGCGTCTCCAAAGAGGCGGCTTTTACACGTCCAAAAAGGCGTACTTTTTCAGACGTAGTTTTGACGGTTGGAGGGAGATGCCTTTTATGCATCTCATTTCTGACGTAAAAACGACATCTCCAAAGAAGTACCTTTTACACGTCCAAAAAGGCGTACTTCTTCAGACGTCGTTTTGACGGTTGGAGGAAGATGCCTTTTATGCGTCTCATTTCTGACGTAAAAACGACGTATCCAAAAGGCGCCTTTTTGGATGTGTAAAAGGCACCTCTTTGGAGATGTCGTTTTTATGTCAGAAATGAGATGCATAAAAGGCACCTTCCTCCAACCGTCAAAACGACGTCTGAAAAAGTACGCCTTTTTGGACATGTAAAAGGCGTCTTTTCGAGACGTGAGACGTAAAGACGTAAAAATGACGAGAAAACGACATCTGTCAGACGTACTGTGCTATCTGGGACAGATCCTTACATCTTACGATGCTTGTCATTTTTTTCTGCGTCAACCGATTTCGATGAAATTTTCAATATGTATTTAACTAACATAGATCTACAAACATATAAACATATTTGTTTATTTCCTTCAGCCCTCTGAATAAAAACAATAATTTGATTTTATTCATCATATTCATTTGCCTACATATCACTAATCGTTAACTTACTTTCCGACTCGACTGTGTATGGAAGCTTACCAATATTAAACTAAGATTAAATACGAGATTGGTCGACGTATCCACTGTGATTAGATATTTCTAATTGTTTTTTATTCTATTAATATTTTATTATTGAGAAATTCTCTGAATTCGCTCTGCACCTTAGAAATGAAACAAAATGAAACTTGACATCCATTCAAGCATCGAGACCGTTCCACTAGATTTCGCATTTGTGGATAGAAATTATATTATTGCATTTTCATTATATAATTTGCGCATAAAAATAAATTCTATTGTGCTATGATACAACAATATGCATAATAATAATAATTACAAGTGACAAAATTCTTCTAAATATTTTTCCTACTAACTTAAACTACGTTTTGTAGTGAAAAAGAAAGTATCAAATGAACAATATTATTTCTTTGCGATGCGAGATAGAACATCTGCCGCGCAGCAGCGCGTTGCGTCGCGTGGCATCGGTATTGAGCACCACTACCATCGTGACGCGCTCGTAAAACTATTTCACTTGTATTTTGAAAATGAAACGTGATATTTAATAATTAAGTCAGATCAAAATGAAAATTTTATCAAAATCGGTCGATGTTGCCATGAACGATGTTTAAAGATGGTCAAGATTGCAGTTTTTCACGATTTTCGGCCTCTAACTGCAATAAATCTAAGGATTCTTACATCTAGCGTCAACCGATTTCGATGAAACTCTCACAATGCATAAAATTGACACAGGTCTACAAAACATATTTTTTAAATTTTCGATATGGACCCACACACACATTAAAAAGTTGTAAAATGCAACTATTAGTGTTTTTTTATACAATTCCGACCAATTGGAAGTTTTGAAAAAATTTCTGTTCACAACATGTAGTGAACTAATTGCTCTAACTTCTTAGAAAAGTTCAAATCGTATAGTCCAACATTAAAAAAGTTATATTTTTTTTTTTAGAGCGTCCGAATATTAATGGGAGTCATTGTACATAGTTTTTAGAAATTTATTACACTAAATGATATAAAAGCAAGAAACTTTTTGCAATTGTCATTGCCAAGCTGTTGACTGATTTGTTGAAAAAACTTCCTTGGCTGGATTATAATTATTCTTATAATTATATAACTATAATTAAAAAACGTAAAAGATTCTTTGTTCATAGAATATCGTTTCCGATTTTGATAAAATGTTGAAATCAAATTTCGAAAATATGACTAATTTTACACGCAAAATAGTTGTAAAAAGGCAGTTTGTTGAAAGAAAAATTATAGTTGCAGATGATCCTATAGATAAATCAATCTAATATATTTTACAAACTGGTTTTGTTTTTTTAATTTTACACAATTTTAGACTCGGAAGATTGCATACACATTTGCAGACTAGCGGTGACTACATATATGAAACAGCTGTCCACCCTTTTTTGTCCACTCTGGGCTCGCACAATATCAGTAACAGAAATAGGGTGAAAATCAAGGGTCGCTCGTAATCATTATACATACATACGTACATATATACATAATACATATAGCACTACGAGGAAATTATTTTCTATGCAATACATACAGTGTAAATGCTACGCGATATAACAGTGTTATGCAACTCATGCAGTATGGTACAGTACGATATAATTAAATTTAATTTAATATGTATAATACGAAACCGTGTGAGTAATATGTAGTTATTATAAGGGTGCGTTCGTCCGGATATTTATTATTTTTAGTAATTTTTTATTATTCTTATTATTTTAAGGCAAATTTTAAGATAGTGGAATCATGTAAAATGTTATTTTCAGTAGTAGTAGTCTTTGTAGATCTGAAATAAATAAAAATACATAATACCAAATTCTGTGGAACTTTATTTTGTAGCATTTTTTGAACGTTTTGTGAAGCCATAAATGCATAAAGATCCGCGGTCTAATGATCACAATCTGTAATACTCTATTTGCCCGGAATAGCATATTATATCGAATTTACTCTTTCAAAGAGTCATACAATCAAATCTAAAGTAAGTATTTCGATTGAGAATAAGTAGGGTAAACTGTACAATGATTGGCACCCTAAGCCAAAATCGTAGTAAAAATCTTTTTATCTTTTTTAGAATTGCTTAAACGAGCTTAACTTGCTATTATTATAAGCTAATAGAGATTTTTCAGCAAAATCAAACAGTTTTACGAGTCATAAATCTTTTATTATAAAATATATTCAGTGAATAACAATCGTAAGACACAACATATATCGGTTATTGGCATTGAAGAACTGAATAGGAATTATTAACTTAATAAAGAAAAATAATGAAAGTAGTTTATACTGCATGTAGACTTAAATTCTGCATAATGTATAATTTACGTCTGAACTAATATCATCAACATAATATGTAGAAATAACTTAAGAGATGAAGATAATGCTCAAAGAAGAAAAAGAAAGATATTTTAAAGTTTACATGAGTCATTCGATTCAACTGTTCCTTTTGTGGTGAATGTTCCTCTTGTGTAAATTTCGAATAATTTTTTTATGTTTATTTAAGAGAAGATCTTTATATGATATACATGGTGGAATAATCATTTCGACTGATATGTTCTATGGTTTCTTTTTTTCTAGTGCAGCCTTTTCTGAATTTTCTTCTTTCTTCTCCGTCTTGAGATTAACAACAGTATTTTCAGTATTGTTGTTGGCATCTATTCTTTTTATATTTTTATTGCCTCTTTTAAACGTTGCCGCATCCAGTATCTTTAATGTACTCAAGTGTATCCATCATCATTTAAGGGAGTAGACTCCTTTTTCCAGGATTGCCAGGGTGCGGGATTCGCGTTCTCATTTCTCGATAATACAAAAATGGGTTTTTTCGGTAGTCAAAAACGCTAGATAAAAGATCGATCTAGGGCACTATTGCCCTCAGAAGTCCTATTTTTACGAGGGGCAATTTGCATTATTCAGCTGCATGTAGCTATGAAAATAGCTACAGTGACTCCCACTAATATTCGGACACTCTTAAAAAGACGATAACTTTTTTAATATTGTACTATACGATTTGAACTTTTGTTGGGAAGCACAATCAATTAGTTTGCTACGGGATGTGAAAAAAAATTTTTTCAGAAATTGCAATTGATCGAAATTGTAGAAAAAATACTAAAAGTTGCATTCTACAGCTTTTCCATGTGGGCCTATATCGAAAATTTAAAAAATACGTTTTGTAGATCTGTGTCAATTAAACACATTCAGAAAATTTCGTCAAAATCGGTTGACGTTGCAATAAGCTACAGACGTTTAAAGATGGTAAAAATGGCAGATTTTCAAGATTGTCGGCCTATAACTGCAGTAAATATAAGGATTCTTACATCTTTCAATTCCTGTCGTTTTTTTCGCATCAACTGATTTCGATGAAACTTTCACAGTGCATATAATTGACATAGATCTACAAAACGTATTTTTTAAATTTTCAATATATGCCCATCTAAAAAAGTTGTAAAATGCCACTTTTAGTATTTTTTCTGCAATTCCGACGACTTGCAATTTTTTTCAAAAATTTTGTGAGGTTGTGCAGCAAACCAATTATTCTAACTTCCCAAAAAATTTCAAATCGTATGGTCCAATATTAAAAATGTTGTCATCTTTTTAAAAGTGTAATATTAAGTAGTAAGTCTGAATATTAGTGGGAGTCACAGTAATAATAATAATAATAATATTTTATTCCCATTGCGAGGTACAAACGCGGTTACAAACTCCACATTTCCTATCTCCTAACGCTTCTATTTAGAGAGAGAGAGAGCACCGTTCACTCATTCCTCCCTCTGGACAACATCCACTCTCTGGACTCCCGATTCCGCTGCTCCTCCTTTCTCTCATCTCTTCCACTCTCTTCATCCATACCTCCCCTTCTCCGTCCTCCCCTAACACCTCTGCCACTACTTCCTGCCACCCTTTATCTCTCCCCCAATCCGTACATTCCTCCCATACATGCTCCCACGACTCTACCCCTCTCCCACATATCCTACAGCTCCTTCTGTCTTCCTCCTCCCAATACCTTCCCCTTTCATTTTACTCCCTAATCTATATCCCGCTACCAATTGCCACCTCTTTTCCTCCCAATTCTTCTTCAGGTACCCTGGTATACCTTCTCCTTTTACCATCTTATACCATCTATTGTACCTCGACTCCCTTATCCTTCTCCATCTTTCCTCCCTTTGGATACTTTTCTCCTTTCTTATCAGCTCTTCCCCCCTCAACCGTCCTTCATCCCTCAACTTCTCTACTTCTTCTATACTCTACCCCTTACTCTCGTGGGTTACACCCACCTCTCCTTGCTCTTTCTCTTACCTCCATCCAGCATTTCCTCGTTAAGTACCCCTCTTTTCCTTCACTCAGCTTCCTCTCATATCCCCACTCCCTCATACCAGCCCTTCCTGCCAATAACTCCTCTGTAATTCCTCTCTTATCATATATCCTGGCACACACTTCTTTCTACTCCCAACACCCATCTTAAATACCTCTCTTGTACTCTCTCCATTTTTTCCCTCTCTTTCCATCCCCATATTCGCACCCCGTAACTCATTACTGCCCACCCTAATCTATCAAATAACCATATTCTTCTACCCCAGTCTTTTGCAAATTTCCTTTTTCCTATTTCCCACACTTGCCTCATAGCCGCCGCCCCTTTCCTCACCCTCTCATCTACTTGTTCCTCTTGCCTCCCATTCGCCGTCATCACATATCCCAGATACTTAAACTTCCTCTCTTCCTCTATTTCTTCGCCTTTCCACCACCACTCCCTCTCCTCCCACCTCCCTTTTTACATCTCATCATCTTCGTTTTCCCCACATTCACCTCCAGCTTTTTCTCGTCTACATATCTTTCCAGTCTCGCCACTAACCCTTTCATCCCATCTTCATCTTCTGCCAACACTGCTATGTCGTCCGCATACGCTAACGTGTATATCTTTTCTCCTCCTACCTTCACTCCCCTCCAGCTTCCTTTCTTCAACTCCTCCTCCATATCTGCTATCAACACCGTAAACAAAATTAGACTCAATGGGCAACCCTGCCTTACCCCTTTAACCGTCCAGAAGTTCTTCCCTTCTTTCTTCCCCACCCTCACCTTACTTCTCAGAACCTCCACACATCTCTTCACCAACCTTTCTCTTATCCCCGCCTTCCTCATCGATCCTGCTAACACATCTCTATCTACTGAATCCAACGCTGCCTTCATATCCACAAACAATACTAGCATCCTCCCTCCCTTCTTAGCTATCTGCCTGTTTATTACATAATTTAGAACATATATGTTATCCATTGTCCCTACCCCCTTCCTGAAACCCGTCTGATTTGGAGGGAGTACCCCTTTTTCCTCTATCTCCTTCCTTAGCCTTTCCGCTAACACCGCCGCATATACTTTATATGCTGTCTGTGTCAACGTCACCCCTCTATATTCCTCCACTTTTTCTCCTTCCCCTTTCTTAACTATTGGCACTACCACCCCCTCCGACCAGTCCTTTGGCCAAACCCCCCCCTCTCCACACGCTATTACATATCTCCCATAATCTTTCTCTTATTACTTCCCCTCCATGTTTCCACACTTCATTTGGGATCCCGTCCCCTCCTGTCGCTTTCCCCTCTTTCAACCTTTTTATTACTGCCCCTACTTCTTCTTTACTTAGTTCCTCCTCTTCCTCCTCCCCTCTCTCTCTTCCTTCTTCTCCTCTGACCCTCCAGCTAACTCCCCCTGATACACCTCTAAAGTAATTGTCCCATACCTCTATCTCAATTTCCTCATTCACTCTCTTTCTACACTTTCTTCCTCTATTGACGATCTTCCATACCTCTCTCTCTCTGTTCTTACCCCCTCTATCTCTTTTTCCCACCTCTCTTTTTCCCTTCTCTTCTTCTTTTTGCATATCGCGCCTAGATTATTTCTCGCCCTCCTGAATCCTTCCCCACTTCCTCCTTCTCTTCTCCATCTTTTCAATTCCTCTTCAACCTCTTTCTTTTTTTCCCTACATTCCTTGTCCCACCAACCTTTTCCTTCCTTTTTCTCCTTCTTCTTTTCCTTCTTCTCTAACACTCTTACCACTTTGCTTTTTAACTCTCCCCATTCTTCATCTATTTCCTTTCCCTTACCTTCACTATCCCCAATTTTTTCCGCAAATTCCTCCCTTCTTTCTTCCGTCCACCACCCTTTTCTCCTTCCTCCCCCTCTTCCCTTCCCTCTATCTTTCCTCTCTTCCCCCTTTCCTCCTTCTATCCATACTACTAGTGGGAGTCACAATATGTTTATGTATTTTGATAGAAATTAGAAAATTTAGCACATGTCGTTAAGTGTCTTTTTCACTTCAACCATTGTTTATACATGTTTTCGTATCAATAATCTACTACTAAACTATATCATCTTAGTCACAGAAAAGTCTACAGAATACTTTTGTGCGAGTTAAGACTACTAGACAGCGGGTCTTTGTGCAAAATAAAAATTTTCTACCTGATTTGCGGTGAACTGGGGTGAAATAGAATTTTAATTTCTTTCTTAATATGTTTAATAGGTCGAAAATAATATAACAGTGTCTTTAAATTCTTCTAATTTTTGCGCTGTGTGGAATTATACCTACTCATTTTTGTTATAAATGCATAAAATCCGTTGTCTATATTACTATTACATACTTTTAAGTGCATGACATTTTCAAAGTTGCAAAAGCATTGATTTCCAACATTGGTTTTCTTCAAAAACTATACGTTGAAATAGAAAAAAGATTTGTATTCAAAATTCAAAATTGCTAATCCATATATGGGTGTGTGTTGAACAATGGCTCTCAACACATTTTGCATATTTACAACATATTTTTGCATAACGCGGATATTTAAACAATGTTGAGATTCTATGGATAATAGGTATTTCCACCACACTCGGTGCAACACGATAAACAACAATTTAAATATTATTTCTATCAAAACCGGATTTTACGAACTTCCGGAAACTTTTTGTTTCATCCTTTTAATCCCTTGCCGTATTTTAACGAGTCCGACTCGAAGATTTTAACAAAGTCTGACAAATATGAATGTTATGTATTTCTTTTTAGATGAAATAAAAGATGATTCGTTTGTAATCAATATTTAAGCATTAAAATAAATGTAGCCATACAAAAAATATAAATTTTCTTTTCCCTTCTACGACATTTTTGGGGATAAAGTTGTTTTAATCACTGTAACTGTAAAGAAAATGGTACGGCAAGGGGTTTACCCTCTACGGGCCAAAAATATTTTACGACGAGCTAAAAATCTGAAAATTTGTATGTAGGCTAATATGTAGGTAATATGAAAGTGCTTAAGCCAGGAAAAATAATATTTCTCATTTGAGAAGACCCACCTGGCTTGTGCGTCAATGTCGAATGTACTCGACACCCATAAACAAGTCTCCACATTTAACCATACAATAATTTTACAAAAAAATTTCAGAAAACATTTATTTAGATTTATATCAATACTAACAATTTTTTTAAAACAATCCGATCTCTGTATATATTTTATTTTTCGTTGAAAAATTTGGTGTTTTCACTTTCATGGTCACTTTACTTCAACTCATGAATAATGTAGGAAATAAATAATGTAAATATAATAATGTAAAACCGTAAGGAAAAACGGGTTTATTAACAAAATTGGGCACACGGATAAGCAGAAGTTAACGATCGATGTGTTTGTCGCGAGCGCTCGTTTCAATCTGTCTTCTGTTTTGCAATCTGTTGGCGATCGTAATTTTATAATTCTTCTGTTATTTCTGATTTTCTATTTTTATAAATTTAGCTATACAGTGAACCACGAAAGTATTTGAACGCACCTTAATACAGTATAACTTTTTTATGATCGGACCAAACGGCCTGACTTTTTTTGAGCAATTAGAGGAATTGATTTACCAAATGACATGCAAAAAAGATTTTGAAAAAATTGCAATTGCTAAGAATTACATGAGAAAGTAAAAGAGGCATCATTTATAACTTTTTTATTAGAGCCCGTAATGAAAATTTAAAATATGCGTTTTGTAGATGTATGTTAGTTATATGCTGAAAATTTTATCGATATCGGTTGGCGCAGAAAAAAACGACACGCATCGAAAGATGTAAGAATCTGTGGATTTTAAGCAGAAACTAACCAAAAGACGCGAAAAACTATGATTTTCACCACATCTAACCACTTGTAGCTCCTGGGTATGTTAATCGATTTTGATGAAATTTTCAGCATATGTATTACTAACATAGATCTATAAAACAATTTAAATTTTCATTAAGCTCAATTAAAAAAGTTTAAAAATATGCTTTTTATTTTTGTATTGCAACCTTGTAAATTGTAATTTTTGGAAAATCTTTTCTGCAGATCATTTAGTAAACCAATGCTTCTAATTGTTTACAAAACATCAGGTCGTTTGGTACAATTATAAAAAAGTTATACTGTTTTAAAGTGCGTTCAAATACTTTCATGGTTCACTGTATATGTATAGGGTTGGCTATTAATATACACGCATACAGCATTCATATTTCAACTCGTAAATAACTGACTAAAACAGGCAACCAACAACTGCGATAACAATTATGAAGTGCAGAGGTCTCCTTCTGAACAATGAAAGTGAAAGGCATAAACAAAATTCAAAACCGAACTATTGGCCTTCAAAAAATGCATTCATGTAATGTCGAATATATTTGACAAAAACACGAAAAGGGTTAATTTCGACATTTTCGTAAAACCTGCGAGGGAACTTTGCCATATTGTGTGCTCGGAATTCACGTTTCGGAATTGATAATATTTCATTTTATCGTACGACCCGAATTTTCAAAGCGAGTTTCGCAAGTTGAACGCATAGTGTACGCGTTCGAAGCGGTCCTATTGATTTTAGAGAAGCAAGCTGACGAGCTTACACGCGGTAATTCCCCTCTCCCCTTCGTCAAATTTGCGAGAAGGGTCATCCCATACTATGAATATATGGCGCCCCTTCGTGCTCCTCTCGGCGGACTTCAAGTTTGCTATATTTGACAGTCCATACGGCTCATTCTGGTACAGGGTCATGGGCATACTATTCGCATCAAGTTTTTCCGTGTGTTTTTCTGCTCAAAAGTCCCTGTATTTCATCTTTTCGCTAAAGTGCATGTCACATGTAGCTTCGGCTTCGACTTCGGCTTGCAAGATTAAAAGCCGAAGAGGAGACTGTCTCCTGGAGCTACGTTTGTAATTTTTGAAGCCCTCTATCAGGGTTTGAATGAAACTGTAAACTTTTATAAACAAGAATTATTTTGTAAACTTTAACCTATTAAGAAGTTAAGACACAGTGATATGTATTTTGAAAAAAACCGAAAAAAATTTTTTTGTCTTAAGTAGTAGTTTCAAGTCTTGAGAACAGAAAAATTACATTCGTAACGCATTTTTCCCAGAGTTGCGTTTTTCAAAACGGTGTACAAGATATATATGTATATATATATAAATATTTAAATATCTCCGAAACTAGTGCGCGGATAAAAAAAGAATCTTATGAAATTGCTGGTCTTTTTACGTACACTAAGATCCCATAATAAAAAATATAGGTTCCCATCTGAAAAAAAAGTTGACCTTCAAATGACCTTGAAAACGCCACCCAAATAAAAAACTGATACTGCCCTCCTCTTTCCCTCTCGAAATCCTTGGACACGTGTCTTACACTTTTTTAATTAATTAATTAATATCTTTCATACTTTTCGAGATATTTGGCTGGAAAGTTTTTTCGACTGTATATCTCGAGTTCTACCTTAGCAATTACATTACAATTTTATAGTTATCTTCATTATAATATCTACTAGGCATTGACGATCGATTTTTTTTCATTTTCCCATTATCTTGTTAAATATAAATAAAAAATTAACAAATTTTCTACCGAAGTTCAATCATTAAATTTAAAATATCTGCCGTTTTGTTAATTTTCACAAAAATTGAAATGTGGGATCGTCAATGCTCAGAGTGTATATCACAGTTTATGACATTTTTGGGATTTAATTCGATTCGTAGGAATCCTGTACACCAGTTGGCCATCTGGAAAAAAAGATATTCCGAGCAAAGACGACGAAAGGCATAAGAACAAATTATTTTTTAAATACTACAAGCATTTTTTTATAGTTTATAATGTAGTAAACTGAAAAACAAAATCTTATAATTCCTCCACTTGTTACTGTGCCCTAAGCCCTTAAATTATTTCTTTTCTATTTTAAGTTAACTTTGTATATTAACACTTTAATTCTGTTATAAAAGTTCAATTTTAACAGTTATTTTATACTTGGTTAATAAAAGTTTTGAAGGAACATGTATTTCTTAAAATATATTTTAAAGTAAAATATAAAAGTTTAAACTATTTTCCACTTACTTAGCGTTATTTAAGAAATTGAAAACGGGTTAAATATAAGCAAGTCGTGATTTTCATGTAATTATTTTATTCTACTCTTACGTACTTTTATGTACATAACATACGTTCAGTGTTCAGCATTTAGTTTTAGAATTTAGAATCACAAAGATATTTGCTTTTCGTCCCATTATGTTCACAACTTGTAAATGTAACTCTCAGCTCATCACAGAGTTGACTGAATCAGTACTACTGATTCATTCTTGTTCCTTGTGAACGCGGAATCCTCAACATATTCCATTTCACTTGCAAATGTTTGTATTGTCACGTCCGGTGGTCCAGCCATTAGTTGATAAAATCAATCATGTATACATATATTTTCCGAATTTCTTTTTATATTTGCTCTAATAATGTTGCACGGGAAATAAAATATCAAATACTATAATTAATTATTAATATTGAACAATCATATATTATACCATATTGCAAGTGATAGAATTAAGGAAGCCCCATAAGATATATTTCGCAGTTGACCACATGGAGTTGTTAACCCATGTGATTTATTTCAAAGCTAAACTCACCTTGAATTTAAAACTTCATTGAACAAATTAAGAACGCGCAGCGAAATTTATTTTATTAAACAAATGAGATAATCCGAAATATAATATGCGAGCGAATAATTAATTACAAAGTATTATACTAATGATTGTTTACCAAATGAACCAAGTGATTGTTTACCGACCGAGATTCTCCGTCGAACCTTTATCTTTGACATTTTACCATGGCGTTTGTTTTCGATATGACGCGGTCGCAATACCGTCTGAAATTTACTACATGTTTCTGTTATTATAATCTCATCAAAATGTTTAAAATCGATTGAAAAAATTTTTTAAATAAAAAAATAAATTTAAAAAAAAATACAACGTTTTTAAGACGGGCTAAAAAGTATAAAATAATTTTTCCTAGCCCCATACAGGTAGCCCTGGAAATTTGTGATTGTGAATTTTTAATAGCTATGAAAATACTTGTAAGATTTAAAACGAAAAACGTGGGGCGCATACAATAGATAATTGATGCATGAATAGTTCACTTAAGTCTTGCGCCCCACTTTTCAGGACTATCTGTATGGGGCTAGGAAAAATTATTTTGTACATTTTAGTTCGTCTTAAAAACTTGGTATTTTTTTTTTTAAATTTATTTTTCTAGAATAATATTTGAAAATATGAATTTTCATAAATATACGAAGAGAAGGTCAAATAAAAATTATAAGAAAGTCACGTGTTGTTCTGTATTTTTATGCAAACTTTCCAAGATCAACAAAATTAAAAGCATAGTTCTTTCTGGTTTTTAAATCTACTACAGTAACAACACTATACAACAAAAGATAATGCAAACAAATCTTGTATTTTATGTTTTAAGCTAATATGTAGACTGCGGATGTTTATGCAATTTGCAATTTTTATAAACGAATTTTAAGGAACTCGAATCAAATAAAATCTTATTTTCCGTGATAGGAGACTTTTTAAATCTGAAATCAATTAAAATCGTACTATAGATTCTGTCGCATTTTATATCCTAGCATTTTTTGAAAATTTTCGGAAGTCATAATTGCATAAAGATCCGCAATTTACTAATAAGACTTTCGAAAGTACGAACCTCTCTAAAAATGTCCACTCGGTTCTTTCTCTTTCAGCTTAGTAGATAAAATAAAAATAATGTTGAGTGGAGCTTTCTTTATTCATATTATATCTCTATGTGACAATTAGTATTCTCTAGATTAGTACGTTAACCCTTAGCAGTCGAGTGGTGACTCGAGAGTCATCACTAAAAATTGCTGTACCAATATTCAATATATTCTTTACTTTATTAAATATAAATTTTTAAATATGTCGATCGTAGATAGTGCAAATAAACAATTTAATGGTATGGGCGCTACAGGTTCGATCAATTGTTACTCACAAAGCAGTTGTGCAATTTTAAATTGTTCTCAACTGCTTTGTGAGTAACAATTGATCGAACCTGTAGCGCCGATACCATTAAATTGTTTATTTTATTAAATATGTTGGTATCTAATCAATTACTAAACATTTAAGTATTTTATGAGGTATTATATCAATTTTATATTCATACAAAGAAAAATATTCATTGTCACGTTTTTTCCGCCGAGCGGATGACTCGGGAAAACGGCCAACTCCCGGGCCTTGCGGGCGCTGAGACCAGGCCGCGCTTAGCCGAGTACACGCGGTCTGCCCGGGACAATGGAATTCAACGGTTCACCCGAGCTCGGAGAAGCCGAGCACGAGGGGCAAACCGTCGAAGTACGCAGATCGGAAATTACGCCGCGAAAAGGGCCAGGAGGTTCGGACACGGGGACGCTAAGATAGCCTTCACGGCAAGGCGGATCTCGCAGGCACAATCAGAGAACGACAATATGGGCTCTATAAGATGTTTTATTTCGTCAGGCGTTACAAAATGGGCGGCCACGTGGCCGCGACCCGAGAGCCCGCGCTCTTCATACACTGTGGCGATGGATGTTCGTTCGCAGCGCGGTTGTCGTACAGATTTTACTCGCGACGATATGGTCGAACAATGCCGCGTTTCTACGAATCTCGGACGACACGATCGCGCGAGACGCAGATGAGCGGCGTGGTACGGGACCACCGCGATGATTTCCGCACGTAAGTCGATTCGGCGTGTACAGTAACGGTTACGCGATCGAGTTCCGACGGACGCGCTTCGAGAATTGGCGAGACGCAGGATTCGAGACGTTAGAAGATTATTCTCGCGAGACGCTGCTCCTCCCAGGAAACTTCCGTAAACGCGATACCCGGGGAAAACTCTCTCAAGAATCTACTGCTCAAAATGTCCACGGAAGGACACGAGCCGTCGGCTCGAGGCACCCTGCGCCTCGGCGTAGTTGAATGCGAAGATTCGAGGACGGAACGAGAAGCGTTCGTCCTCACGCGACAAGAAATCGAGCCACCTCGCGAAGAAAATATCGAACAGATCACCGAGTGACTTACCGCCTCGCTTTGCCAGGAGCGTCCCTACGAAGATCCTCGGGCCCCAGACCATAACGCGGAACGAAAATTCGGTCGTTTGTCGACCGGTAGAGGCTCGGCCTCCCTTGAATGCGATCGCACCACCCACGCAGGAGCTCTGTTTTTCAGCGGGATGAGGCGGCGTCGGGATCGCGAAATATCGAGACGACGTGGTGTTTCGTAAGAGTTCCTGTCCCTTCGGCGCTTCCGGGTTGGTGGCCCGTGTGCTATCTTTCCAAGTGATTATTGCCCGTGCACGGTGCTTCGCAATATTGGCCAGTTGTTCTCTGCGGGCATTTCCAGTGCTGCGTCGCTCTCCTCGGGAAATTCCGGACGGTCGGGGTACTTTTTCCGTGTCCGTGATACGGCCCTGTAAACTTGCCCCTGTCTCGGCACGCGCGACAGATGTCATTATTTGTAATTTTCGAACTACGGAATCTAGGGAGCGCTCTCGAATCCTGTGATTTTGGTTGTGTCTCATTAGATGTCGGCCCGGTCCCTTCTTTCGCTATATCGTGATCGTAATTAACGGAGAAATGACGTCGCAAAATTTGCAACGTCACATCATATAGAATGGAATTATTCTAGGTCGGAAGAAGTGTTTAATTTTCGAGTTATTTCGTGTTCATAACTCCGTGTGCAAAAATATATTTTCGTCAAGTTACTTAAAGTGTACATAGTCACAATGGTGCCTTTACTGTAATACGAGTTTTCTGAGCAGCGAGGGCAAGTTTATGGGTTTGTTTCTTTGTATAGAAAATAGAAATGCGTAACTAAAGCGTGCTCTAAGGATAAGCCAGTGGCCTATTTTTAAATCGTCCGCAGGGCCGTTCCTAGGTGTACAGCCGCCTGCGTGCCGAGCAATTTTTCGCCGCCCCACCACCCCTTTCCCAGCAGCGCAATGAATGACCTTTTTTTTTGGCGTCACCGAATTCGCGATAGGTCGGTTGCGCTGTTCTATTTTCGACCGCAGTCTGCCGCCCCCTAAAATCGGCCGCCTGCGTGCGGGCACGCACTGCACGCCCGGTAGGAACGGCCCTGATCGTCCGTACAGTTTTCTCATCTGTTTCTTTCGTGAACCGAGAAAGTTATTGCACAGGACGTTTGTTTAATATAATAGATATTTATTTGCACTGTACGAAAGGTTGCCGGCGGATCTAACGTTGGGCAACTGTTTCAACGGAACAAGTGGACTGTCGCGGTATATGTTACAAGTAAAAGGCCGAATCTCGAATTGATCGAAGGTTGTCTACCAGAAGTTTGATGTCTCCAAACGATGAGACCGTGTCTTTCGAAAACGAATGAAATTTCGGTTGGCTTTAATGAGACCGAAACGGTGTCTCTGAACAAGCGATTTGTTACGACTCGAATGACTTCTCGATGTATTCTGCTTTCTGCTCCGCAGGCTTGTGCGAGAACCCGAAATCTCGGGAAACACGATGCTCTGAACAGGTCGGGAATTCTCGGTCGAGAATAGTCGGGTTCTCGAAAGTATG
This sequence comes from Lasioglossum marginatum, assembly GCA_028455795.1. Lineage (NCBI taxonomy): Eukaryota > Metazoa > Arthropoda > Insecta > Hymenoptera > Halictidae > Lasioglossum > Lasioglossum marginatum. The sequence continues at coordinate 8,301,880 of CM052254.1, read as the reverse complement.
ATACGCTTCGGGTTCCCGAAAGTCTCCGGCAACCTATGTCTCTTCGGTACCCCGAATCCTTCCGACTACACACGAACGTATCGAGATCTCGAGAGGGAGAGGGGGTATCGAGAAAAAGAGACGGCGCGGCGCGGCGTAGCGTCTTTGAGACGCCGACACGATCTAACTACACACCTACATTATATCTATATCTATATAGGTATACAATCTATGCATACGATGTATACGATGAATCCCACAAACGCTACATATTATTACGAACATACATGCATGATATTAAAAATTTCAACTAAATGCAAGTAGTGTAATGATATTAATACTTATTGTATGTAAAGAATAGAGATAATTATTTTACAAAGTTTTACAAGAAAAATGTAATCCACATAATCAAATTATGCATTACTAATTAACTATAATTAAATTGTAAGAGATGGCCGGGATTAAGACAAAAGGATCAATTAACTTTATTTTAATGTACGTCTTTTTCCGGCGACGGAGCTGACAAGACTCATCACTGTTCGCTTCGTCTGACGTTCGTTTTGTTTCTTTACATTTGTTTATCGTTAGTGACGGCTGTTGACGGCTGTTTGCCGTTGGTAACGAACAGCTGGTATTCGATATCAAAAATATACCGGATGGCCATAACAGCTTACAACTCGGCCGACGATTTACATTTACTGAAATATATCGGGTGGCGCAACATGAACAATATATACGGCCAGCAGACTGTCGGTTTACAGTTTACAACTCGGCCGTCCTGACGATAAATCGTCCCGATTTATCGAAATCCCACGATATGGCGTTTGCGACAACTGGAAGCCCTCTACATCTTTGATTACATA
>CM052254.1:8268388-8282956 GCA_028455795.1 Lasioglossum marginatum | reverse complement strand
ATGTGATACGACAGCATCCAATATGGGTCACTTGCAAGGTGCGTGTGTAATTTTAGAGCACGTAATCGGACGATATTTGTTATATCTTCCGTGCAGACACCATATTTACGAAATAGTTTTAAGAGCGGTTTTTGAGAAAAAGATGTCCCAGTCTACGGGTTCAAACGTGTCAATTTTTAAACGCTTCCAGTAAGCGTGGCCCAATATAAATAAATTAAACTTCCACTCTGGGGTAGAAGATCCATTTGTCAAACAAAAGATAGAAAATATACCACAGCTGATAAATTTTGCGAAACAGACTCTGCAAACGCATCATCCACGGGAAGACTATCGGGAATTTATTGAACTCGTGCTAGTATTTTTAGGTAATACCTCTTTAAAGTACCGTTTTCGAGCTCCCGGAGCTTTCCATCATGCTCGGTGGATGGCGAAGGGCATTTATTGTTTAAAAATATTTTTGTTTCGCGAAGAATTCGAGTTAAGCGAAGAGGAGAAAAATGGAACTCGCGATATATGTATATTTATTGCAAAATATTTAAAAGCATGGGTAGAAGCTTTTCTCCCGGCGAGGGCTCCGCAGCAGGATTTTACTTTTATTAAATCCTTATATAAATATAAGAAAATAGATAAAGACATTAGTCATGTAACGTTAGACAAATTTTTGAGACACTTGTGGTATTTGACACCAGAAAATGCTGCGTTATCGTTCTTCGATAATGACATTTCGATAGAAACAAAGAAACGGATGGTGGAGGCGTTAAATATCACTAATAGTGGCGGTGGTGATTATTATAAAAAGTTTGTCCTCCTACCAAGTAATATAGCCGACCATGCGGAGAAGGATATTTCATATTTTATATCAGACGAAAGTCGGAAGCTTTTTAGTAGATTCGGCATATCGGCAGAATTTTTAGGAAAAAATCCTATAGTTTAGCAAGATGAACCATCTTATAATAAATTATAGTTAAAGTTTTACTGGTGGTTAATGATAAAGCGGAAAGAGCTGTTAAGTTAATGCAGGACTTTGACCAAATTTTAGCGCGTAGTGAGGAAGAAAAACAGATGATACTACAAATTGTAAAAGATTACCGCCAGCCATATCCTGACGTAAATAAAACCACCTTAGCGAAAAATATGTAAATATTACATATAACTTCTTTAGAATATAAGAAATAGTTCCTTATTACTACCCTGTAGAATATATTCATTTACAACTGTAATATGTTATTTTAATTACATATACAGGATAATACATATGTCCCACCATCAGTGAAAATATGCTACATTTTGATGTAGATATTTAAATATCTCTGTTATTTGTGATTATACGAAAAAATGTCAAAGGAGAAATTTGTACTGTTCAATAAAGTAAATATAATGGCAAAATAAAAAAATTTTTTGAAAATCATATTTTCGAAATTTCAAGGTCATCGTTATTTTTATTTAAAGGAGGTCATATAATTTTTCCATATTCCTATTCAGAAAAAAAGGCAAATCCAACGATGTGCCATGTGCCCTAGTTGAGGTGAATTTAAAAATTTTAAAAATTTTCAATTGAAAGGGGCACGGGATCCTTTTATCCGATCGATCTCAAACTTTGCACAAATTTTTTTCTCACCTAAAGGAACAATTCTGGAGGGCGCGGTGCATTGTATCTCGATAAAAAATTTTCACAGGTATAGCTTAGAAGCACCCTAATGAACAGACTTCTTCTGGTCTCTCTCTTCCTTTCTCTCTCTCTCTCTCTCTCTCTCTCTCTCTCTCTCTCTCTCTCTCTATCTATCTATCTATCTCTATCTCTCCTCGCCCTCTCTTGCACGGCCTGCTTCTCATACTGACCGTCACCCGAGCGTATACCTGCCAGATCCTGAAAACCACCGGATATACACATGTATTACCATAGCTAGATGCCACTGTATTTGCTATGCAATTCGAAGAAAATCGTAAAATCTTTTAGTAAGATGAAATGCCCTAAGTGTGGACAAGCCAAAAGTGATGCCTAAATCTGGACAATTGAGTTTTTATCGTAAAAACAATAATTAAGAGATTAATTGTTTTATATATTCTGAGGCCTTAGGTACAAGTAGGTGTGAATACTATTTGAGATGAAGACATCGATTGAAATTTAAAAGTAAATTCAATGTTTATCTCAAAAAAATATACAAAATAGTCTATTTTCATGCGAATCGTGTACATTTGTAGTTTGAACTTTTATTAAAAAAAAGATATAATTTAATAATAATTACTAACATTATTAATAATAATTATTAATTCAAATATTAGACGTCCAAGTTTAGAACTGTGTTTTGAAATATAAGTACTCCATACTGGGACGCGATGGCAGTAGCTGTCCAATTATAAGCTTATACTCGATGTACAGCGGCCACAATTAATATTCGGACACTCTAAAAAACACGATAACTTTTTTAATATTGTACTATACGATTTGAACTTTTTTTCGAAACAATTAGTTTACTACAGAATGTGAAAAGAAATTTTTTCAAAAATTGCAATAGATCGGAATTGTAGAAAAAATACTAAAAGTTTTATTTTATAACTTTATTATGTGGGCTTATATTGAAAATTTAAAAAATACGTTTTGTAGATCTATGTCAATTGTATGTACACTCCGCGACAAAGCGATAGGACACCCCTAGATTTCTAATGTTTCTCAATACCAATGATGTGTATATAGATCTGTATAGAGTATCCTCTGTTTACTAACATACGAAGTAACGTTGTGTTTTAGGAGTTATATCTGCTTACATGAAAATACATGAAAAACCGGTGCGTCAGAACGATAGGACATACTGTCATATTTAAGTCAGTGTCTAAGAGGCAATGAACAGATGAAGTTCTATTAACGTGAAATAACGAAAATGGGACGCGGTAAACAATTAAATCCAACAGAAATAAAAATGATATTAAATTTAAAAGAAGAAGGCGCAAGTGTTAACAAAATATCTAAGTTGATAGGCAGAAGCCGATATGTAATAGCAAATTTATTAAAAAATCCTGAGAATTACGGGAAGAAGAAAGGAAAAGCCCGTTTACGTGCTGTGAGTGACCGTGGAGTGCGTGCAATATTAAAAGTTGCATCCAATTCGATGTTGACATCACGACAAATTGTACAAGAGGCTGGTGTTTCTACTGGTGTACGAAACGTACAGCGTATTTTGCAAAAATCAGAACATATTCAAAGAAGAAAAATTAAAAGAAAGCCATCGTTAACAAAGAAACATGTCGAAGATCGATTGACATTTGCTCGACAACACATAAGATGGAGGAAAAAATGGAAGAGAGTAATGTTTTCTGGCCAGTGCAAGAAAACAAAATAACGTTTAAATATATGAAAATGTGAAGCAATAAATGTTGAAGTAATGTTCGCAGATGAGAAGAGATTTACATTGGACGGTCCTGATGGCTGGTCATACTATTTTCATGACCTGAGAAAAGATTCGCAGCATCAAATGAGACGTCAAATGAAAGGAGGAGGCGTAATGGTTTGGGGAGCAATCGACTATAATGGAAAAACAAATATTCGATTTGTAACCGGAAAAATGAAAAGTTTAGATTATTTAAAATTGGTAAACGAGGAAATAACAGCTCATTCACGGAGTTGTGTGGGAAAAAATTCATATTTCAACACGGCAACGCGTCCGTGCATACTGCAAAAGTTGTTAAAAATTATTTTGACATAAATAATATTAAAGTTTTACGGTGGCCGGCAAGATCACCGGATTTAAATATTATCGAAAATGTATGGGGATAATTATCTCGATACGTATATCGAGGTGGGAAACAATTTTATTCTCTTGAAGAATTAAAAGTCGCGATTGAGGAAAGTTGGAACTGTATTTCCAGAGTATACATAAAAAAATTGTACAAAAGTTTACCTAAAAGATTATTAGAAGTGATAGAAAAAAGAGGAAAATGTACACATTATGTTTATAAACTTAAATCACTATTCTTCTTCACCATGTCCTATCGTTCTGACGCACCGGTTTTTCATGTATTTTCATGTAAGCAGATATAACTCCTAAGACACAACGTACATAATAGCAGTTACTTCGTATGTTAGTAAATAGAGGATACTCTATACAGATCTATATACACAATCTCTGTACACATCATTGGTATCGAGAAACATTAGAAATCTAGGGGTGTCCTATCGCGGAGTGTATACTGGGAAAGTTTCATCGAAATCGGTTGGTGCGGGAAAAAACGACAGGCATTGGAAGATGTAAGAATCCTTAGATTTATTGCAGTTAGAGCCCGAAAATCGTGAAAATCTGCAATTTTTACCATCTTCAAACTTTGTAGCTCACTGCAACGTCGCCCGATTTTGACGAAATTTTTAGAATATGTTTAATTCACATAGATCTACAAAACGTATTTTTTAAATTTTCAATATAGGCCCACATAAAAAATTGTAAAATGCAACTTTTACGAGCCGAGGGCTGGCGGATAAGACGTGGCCGAGGTTTGTTCTTCTGAATGGGATTGTCGTGAACTAGCCGGTGCCTGTTTCATCACCGGATGTCACAGGATAGGTTTTCGTGGACTAGCCGGTGCCTGTTCCATCAACGGGTCGCCACTAGATAGGAAAAGAGAGAGATAGTCGTGGACTAGCCGATGTCTATTGCACCACCGGGTCGCCACTAGATAGAATATTGTGAACTAGCCGGTGCCTGTTTCATCACCGGGTATCACAGGATAGGTTGTCGTGGACTAGCTGATGCCTGTTTCATCACCGGGTCGCCACTAGGTAGGAAGAACGGGATAGTCGTGGACTAGCCGGTGTCTGTTTCACCACCGGGTCGCCACTAGATAGGAAATCATAAACTAGCCGGTGTCTCTTTCACCATCGGGTGTCACAGGATTTCGGTAAGGGTAAGGTATTAGGAAAGATCGGCTCTCGTAACTCTCTAAAAGAAATAATAGATAAACCTCGAGCGGTAAAGGTTTATCAAGGTGGGACAATTGCTACACACTGGAATTCTAAATGAATGTGGAGGATGAGATTAAAGACTCTCAAATGTCTGGTAAAAGTACAATATATTCAAGAGTAGACTTGACTGGTTACACTTGTTACTTGCGTAGTGTAATCGCGGAACCCTAGCTCCCGAGCTCTCGGTTTTGACGCACTGAAAAATGTGGGGGTAATTTAGCCAACTTGCCTTTAGAATCGCGGTTGAAGCGCGTTACAGAATTTGATCAAATGGGAATAAGAACCCTATCTCACAAGACGCGTACTGATCCGTATTCAGTGAAGAACTAAGCCCGTGGAGGACTAGCTGGAGCCCTTTATATAGTCCAAAATGTTTATGAAAAATGGTGGTGGGGGTAATGGAAAAATCTGGAAGATGTTCTTATGGGGTCTCCAGCTGCATGCACTTTCCCATAAGGGGAAAACTGTTTATTTGGGCCTGTGAGCCGGGCCTCCTGTATACATGAACACGTGGTTCCAAGAAGGGAGCAAACAGTCACGTAGGCAAAGCCTCCGTACGTAACCCAACTTTTAGTATTTTTTCTACAATTCTGATCTATTGCAATTTTTGAAAAAATTTCTTTTCACATCCTGTAGTAGACTAATTGGTCTAGCTTCCGAAAAAAGTTCAGATCGTACAATATTAAAAAAGTTATCGTGTTTTTTAGAGTGTCCGAATATTAATTCCGGCCACTGTACAGTACATACATACGCCATAAATCAACTCGTTGTTTTTACACTTAAATGGCAAATTATTTAACTAAATGTGCGTACAATTAGTCTTCGATTAGCTTGTATACTGTAAGTAGAAAAGTTTACTGCCACTAAATTTAAAATATCTAAGAAGAAAAATAATGAAAGTGGTTCAATTCGAGCTTCTGTTGTAGGAGATTTAGTTAAAGATCTTGAAAAAAAGATGCAAGAAAAAAAAATAGTAGAACATTTGTCAAAAAGCAGTAAAAAGAGAGAAACAAAATTTAAAAAGAAAAAGAACAAGAAATCGATAAAAATTTACACGAAAGAAAAAAGATAATTACATAACAAATTAAAAATATTAATTTAAAAATCAATGATAAATCTAAAAAAATAAGGTCTAAAGCAACTAATTAAAATAAAGGTGAAATTAAAGAAGAGGAAGCGAAATTGTATGAACTCAATTCAAAAATAGGGAGAAAGAAGTGTAACGTTTTAGGGTTACCGGATAAAGTAAACTCTCACGTGAATTTCACTATTTATTCAGTAAGGTACAGACGTATTATTATGTAGCAGAGACGGATTGATTTCGGGAAAGAGCAAACTTCTCCTCGCGTGTCTCAGTATTTATATCTTTTCGGCGCGGGGGTGGAGTTTGTTCTTCTGCAGGCATCTGAGTGGGGTTTGTTTAACTCGGAAACAACCCCCTGTTTGGCGGAGGAAGGGGGGCTCCCGCAGTTGGGAAGTCCCGTAACGGTTTACGGTTTAGGATGCTTCTGGCGGTCAAGTTTGCCACGTGCTTTAAAACGATAAAAATAGTAAGCTTATTTTTTGGGCCTTGCAGATGCCGGAAAAGGTTTTACAGTCTAGTCCTTGGCATCTGCAAGGGGACCGCTTTAATGGTTATTACGGTCGCCAACCGTATGCCGCTACAGAAGTGTCTCTTGAAATGCTTGCTTTACAACAAAAAATGAAGATTAAACAAGATAGAATTTAATATAACAATATTTTGATATGTAAATCATTAAAGATTTAATAAAGTTCGATGTTTTATACGGGGTGTCCCAAAGGGTATAGCCGGATAAAATAGTCAAAAATGCCCTTGAACCGAATTGTATCGACGATGTGTCATTCGATAGGGCACCAAGAAAAAACATACTGTGCAAAATTTCGACCCTGTATCTCGATCGGGAGGGTAGTTATGGGGTAAAATCGAAAAATCAGTTTTTGGCCTATTTTCCCTAGTTAATTATGTTTAGAAACTCTGAGAAAAATCTGACACATGTCAAGAACCCAAATGCATACTTCGCAATTGGTTTCAGATTTTTAAATTGAAAATCCTGCTTGTAAAAAATCAAAAACCTCAAAAAAATCGAAAAAATGCAGATTTCACATAGAAGTTCTAGATTGGCAACATTTATATTTTTACAATACCGATATATTGTTACAGGTATTGTTCATGAATTTTTTCAGATTTTTCGGTTTGGTGCGCCGTTGTTAAAAAAAATAAAAACCGATTTTTTCGATGTTTTTTTCGCGAAGAACTAAGCTAACCTTAAAATTATTACGTTCTATTTATTCTGTAAGTCTATCAGGCACTGATAAACCTTGAACATTTCTCAAAAATAATTAAACAATGAAATCGGCTTGATTAGTATTTTTACTATGTCAGCGTATTATCTGAAAGTATTAACCAGATTCCCAACAGCTCGGTTGGCTCAGCGCGTTAGGCGTTCGACTGTTGACCTGCTTATACTAGGTTCGTGCCCAGCATACGTATACTTTTTTTTACTTGATTAATTCTTTTTTTGTGTCTGACTATATAATAATCAATGATATTTTTGTGGATTTCTTTTAGAAGCAATATTTAAATATTTAAAAAATATTTTAAGGTAAAAATAATTCTATGTTCTATATTCTGGGCACGCGAAAAAAGGAAGAACATATTGTTAACGCGAACGCGTATCTCTATCTAATTTGTATTTCGCGCTATACTTGTTTTGTTTCCTCGTCGCTTGTGCCCGCTCTATTTAGATGTATATGTCGATCTTTCTCTTGTATGTTCTCTGTATTGTCCTCAGTCGAGGCAGTACAGTTCGCACCGTCAAAATAAACGGATCTGTCCTCAAGTGATCAGTACTATTTCTTTGTCTGTCCACCTCGTGTAAAAGACTCACGATAAACCTCTATCTCCTTTTCACAATCGGGCTTCAGGATTAAATTATTAAACCTATAGCTCTCTACATTAATGTTCCTTCGAGCCGGATCTTGCAAGCTATAACGGTAGTGAAAAAGAACAGGACGTTACCGCGCTAAACGTAGTCGAATATCTCGCGCCTCTCTTGTTAGTTTCTCGATTCTCGGCGATCTCGATACGTATCGTGCGTAAGTGGACACCTCTCGTGATTTAAAACGCATTCTGCAATGCGTATTTAAATCTTCTCGAAAGTACTTGACTCTCTCAAACTCTTACTCGTATGTGCACAGTGGCCGCTGACCGTTGGTATAAAAATTTGAACCTCGTGAACTCAGTGACTCTTATTGTTGTGGTTGACTATGACTTTGCAGATATCGAAAATGAGTGCCGCGAACTTCGAATATCTTCTCGAACAACAACAAACGCTGTTGGATACATTTCGCGTTCCGTCGAAAACGTTCGAAAAGTCGGAGCTGAAAAGATCACTCGCCAGCGCGCGCAAGGTCGCCTGGAGGCTCTTCGCAAAAATTGGGGGAAATTCGAAGCGAACAACGACAAAATTTGCGCTGCAAGGACCGCACTCACCACTGAGTCGCGGGAAAAAGTGAATAAACTCGCGTACTTCTTGGAAGAATTCTTTATCACTTGCGAAGAGAGCTTTCTTGATGCTCAAGAGGCCATCCAAATCCTGCTAGACGAACTCACGGACAATGAAAACAGTCTGAAAACGAAAGACCAACAGAGCACGAAAAGCAAAAAAGCTCGACTTCCGAAAATCGATCTGCCCAAATTTAACGGTGATTACTCGGAATGGGCAGAATTTCACGATCTATTGGTTGAAGAATGTCCCTCTGAGAGCGAGTAATTTTCAAATCGCTTGGGACGATCTTGTGGCGTATTTCGAAAATAAGCGCATGCTTGTGGGCGCGCTCTTTTCCGTTAAATCGCTAAATCATGAATCGGCGTCCGATCTCGAGCGACTATATCCAGAAATCAAACAAGCTCTCGGCTCTCTTGAAGCTCTCGACAGACCTGTCAAACACTGGGACGACATACTAGTCTTTACGATGGTTGGGAAACTTGACGCAACCTCAATTAAAGAATGGGAAAGTGAACTCGGTGCCAGTACAGAACCTCCAACCTGGAAGCAACTCGTACAATTCATGATTTCGCGAATCCGATCGCTGCAAGGGTACGAGAGAGCTAAAGGAAAGCCACGTGCCGAGCCTCAAATCTCTTCAAATTCTCGCCAAACGAGTGCTAAATCGCATCATACGGCAACTTCGACAGATGCTACTACGTGCTCACTCTGCGACGTCGCTCATTATCTCTCGTCCTGTCCAACGTACCTTGGAAAGTCTACAGAGCAGCGTCGTGAATTTCTTGCGCAGAAAAGACTCTGCTATAATTGTCTAGGACCGCACCAACGCAAGATGTGCCGTACGCGAAAACGATGTCGAAACTGCGGAGGCCAACATCACACATCGATACATAGTGGAGACACTCCTCTCACAGCAGTTCCAGCGCATCAGCATCTCGAGAGGACTACTAATCCTGCAGCATCCGCGTCATTTTTCCTGCGCCGCGATCAGACGATACCCTGCGGCTCAGCGACGAGCAACGTCGCTCAAGTTGGCAGCTTTGAACGACCGCCGGTTCTCTTAGCCACCGTCGTCGTCAAAATTCTATCGAGCTGCGGTGAGCTTCTCGAAGCCCGCGCGCTTCTCGACCAGGGATCGGAGATCTCTCTCATCACGGAGTCTTTAGCTCAACGCCTCCGACTCCCGCGCTCGCGTTCGTCGATCTCCATCGTCGGTATCGGGGCGGAATCGTCTCGCGTGGTTCCGTCGCTCTGAATTTGCTATCTCGCGTACGACCAACGTTCACGTGCAAAGTGAACGCCTCTATATTGTCGAAACTCACAGGATACTTGCCCTCAACGAAAGTATCCGACTATAGCTGGCCGCACCTACAGGATCTCGAATTGGCTGATCCGAACTTTGCACAACCTGGACGCATCGATCTCGTTCTCGGAGCGGATGTCTACGGTTTGTTCCTCGAAGAAGGCGTTCGCAAAGGACCAGTCACAGCTCCGATGGCTCAAAATACGACTCTCGGCTGGATCCTATCGGGCGTCGTTCCCGAAGCGAATGCAACATCGTCTCAGCCAGTAGCTCAGAGCTTTCAATGCTCTCCCGATCGCGGACTTCTCGAGCTTCTACAGAGGTTTTGGATGCAGGAAGAAGTGTTTTCAGTAGTTCCGGATCAATTGTCGCCTGAAGAAACTCAGTGCGAGTCTCATTTCGCCGCTACTCACGCGCGAAATTCGGAGGGAAGATATATAGTACGACTACCCTTCAAAAGGATACCGGACAATCTGGAATTCTCGATCGCAAGCTCTCAGGGTGTTAACCCGCCAGGAAAAACGCTTCTCCAAGGATTCGACCCTGCAGAACGCCTACGTCTCATTCATGGAGGAATACGAAAACCTGGGACACATGCGTCGCGCGGCAGACACAACTCCGGACCAGAATCGGGTTTATTATCTTCCGCATTTGTGTGTAATCCGCGAATCGAGCTCTTGTACGAAGTATCGCGTCGTGTTCAACGGATCTCAACAGACAGATCGCGATATCTCGCTCAACGACTGCCTACATGAAGGTCCGAAGTTGTTGACGGATTTCTCTGACGTCATCACTCGCTGGCGCGTATTCAAGTTCGTGTTCTCGGCGGACGTATCGAAAATGTTTCGCCAAATCCTTGTTCACCCAGATGATCAAGATTTTCAAAGAATCCCCTGGCGTAACTCCCGCGGTGAATTAGTAGAACTCGCCTTGTGCACCGTAACGTACGGCCTAACTTCCGCGCCCTTTCTCGTGAACCGAACTCTACGGCAACTCGACAAAGGACGAAGGTCATCGCTTCTCTCTCGCCGAAGGAGTGATCAAGGAAGGAACCTATGTGGACGACACAGTGCGCACAGTCTCGAACAAGGCCGTGAGAAAATTGAGCAAGTCGCAAATCTCTTCAAGGCTGGCGGCTTTCCGAGCTGAAGAAATGGACCGCCAACCACGACGACCTGCTTGAAGGCATTTCGGCAGCTGATCGCGAAACAGCTCACTCTCTCCCTCTCGCCGACGGGCCTTCGTTTCGTACACTCGGTCTAACGTGGCAACAACAAGCCGACGCGTTCGTGTTTACGCTCACGCATACAAGCGAGCCCGCTGTCACAACAAAGCGAACGGTATTGTCGCGTACCGCTCAGCTGTTCGATCCGCTAGGCTGGCTCGCTCCCGTTGTGGTACGTGCGAAAATATTCATGCAGGAACTCTGGTCGGCTCATCTCGAATGGGATGAACCTCTACCGCAGCATCTAGCCGCTCGCTGGATGGACTAGGCGCGACAACTTTGAGATGTAACGTCCATTTCTGTGCCGCGATGGCTCGGTCTTTCGCCGTCAGTTCTCGGCGTCGAAATACATGGATTCTCCGACGCGTCTCATACAGCTCTCGGCGTCGTTGTTTACGTGCGTGTGCTCTACGATGTCGACGAACCTCAAATCACTATTGTATCCGCAAAAACAAAAGTCGCGCCTATCAAAAAACTTTCGTCTACCGCTAAGCGATCACGTACGACTCGCGTAACCACTCCTCGTCTCGAACTATCCGCGGCGGTTGTACTCGTTCGACATTTGTTGCAGATACAACGTGCTCTCAAGCTCGATGACGCTCCAATCCACCTCTGGACTGACTCCACAACTGCGCTCCACTGGATTAAAGGTCATCCTTCCCGCTGGAAGGATTTTGTTAGAAATCGCGTAGCTCAAATTCAGGAATTCATGCCGAACGCTCGGTGGCACCATGTCCCTGGGGAAGAAAATCCCGCGGATCTCGCGTCGCGCGGTTTGTCTGCCAAGCAACTCGCAGAAAATCCACTGTGGTGACAAGGCCCTCCATGGCTCAGTCGACATTCGACGTCCTGGCCCCCTTCTGTACCGCCTCTGCCAGACGTCGACCTCGAAGAACGTCAGAAAACGGTCACCCTTGCGAACTCCGACAGTTCTCTCTGGAATCTCATCAGTAGATACTCGAGCTTAGTACGACTCCTTCGCATTACCGCGTGGTCTTTCCGCGTCCTAGAGCGGTTTCGCCGTCGCGATCGAACCACCGTGTACTCCTCGCCTCTACAACCGGAAGAAATTGTAAACGCGCGTCTTTACTGGGTAAAATCGACTCAGAAAAGCTATTTTGGCAAAGACATGCAACAATTCTCGCAGGGTGGCGCGCTTTCGCGATCGAGTCCTCTGATCCGTCTCGTACCGTTCCTCGACTCGGACGGAATGCTCCGCGTCGGCGGGCGGCTTCGCAACACGCTTTTGGATCCAGATGTAAAGCACCCCCTCATTTTACCGCAAGATTCGGAGCTTACACATCTCGTACTCGATCACGTGCATAGGGCAACTCTGCATGGAGGAGCTCAAGTCATGCTCGCCACGTTGAGGCGCTCCTAGTGGATCGTAGGAGGCCGCGTCCCCGTTTGTAGTTTCGTCCTTAGGTGCGTTACTTGTACTCGACAGCGAGCTGCTACCGCGACGCAGCTAATGGGGCAATTGCCCATCTCTCGCACTCTACCGTCGCGTCCGTTTCTTCACTCCGGAGTGGATTACGCCGGCCCTTTCACTGTTAAAACATGGCGAGGGAGGGCAACCAAAACGTACAAAGGCTATCTCGTCGTGTTCGTATGTTTTTCGTCTTCCGTTGTCCATCTCGAACTCGCGACGGATTATTCGACCGCAGGTTTTTTAGCCGCCTACAAAAGGTTTACGGGCCGTCGCGGAATTTGCGCTACGTTGACAAGCGATTGCGGCACCAATCTCGTAGGGGCGGACAGCGAACTCCGCCGTCTCTTCGATTCGTCCTCACGCAAACTCGCCGATTTAGCGAACCTCCTCGCGAACGACGGTACGAAATGGTCGTTCAACCCTCCAGCCGCGCCACATTTCGGTGGTAAATGGGAAGCATCCGTCAAATCCGTGAAATTTCACCTCAAACGCATTGTCGGTGAAACTATTCTCACCTACGAAGAATTTTCGACGCTCCTGGTGCAGATCGAAGCTGTTTTGAACTCTCGACCGATCTGCCCACTGTCCGACGACCCCGCGGACCTCGAACCTCTGACACCTGGTCACTTTATCGTTGGAGAAGCCATCAACACGGTTCCCGAACCGTCACTCGCACATCTGCCAGAATCGCATCTTTCTCGGTGGCAACTTCTCCGTCAATTCCTCCAAAGATTCTGGCAAAGATGGACTACTGAGTATCTACAGCGGTTCCAGATTTCTAGTAAATGACGACAATTCGAAGACTCCATCAAGGTCAACCAACTGGTGCTGGTTGCGGACGAACGATACCCACCGTCGAAGTGGCCGCTAGCGCGCGTGACTGCAATTCATCCTGGCAAGGATGGTCTCGTTCGCGTTGTTACCGTCCGGACGCAATTCGCTACGCTAAAGAGACCTATCGCTAAACTCTGTCGTTTACCAGTACCCGTGTCAGCTTCGAAAGATTGACTCTTAGACTAGGTCAGAAACGTTATTTCGACGTTGTTTGAACGTCGTCGAGGCGGGCGGAAATGTTAACGCGAATGCGTATCTCTATGTAATTTGTATTTCGCGCTATACTTGTTTTGTTTCCTTGTCGCTTGTGCCCGCTCTATTTAGATGTATATGTCGATCTTTCTCTTGTATGTTCTCTCTATGTCTGTATTGTCCTCAGTCGAGGCAGTACAGTTCGCACCGTCAAAATAAACGGATCTGTCCTCAAGTGATCAGTACTATTTCTTTGTCTGTCCTCGTGTAAAAGACTCACGATAAACATCTATCTCCTTTTCACAATCGGGCTTCAAGATTAAATTATTAAACCTATCGCTCTCTACAATATAACACAAAGAAGGACAAGCATATAACAAGGGGTATCCTTTTCCTATATCCCGGTCTGGAGGGGATAAGTTCAGTTTTATGACAGTATCATTCCCCCCAACTACACCCGCGACCGATAAATGATTAACAGGTAACAACAACCCTAGTAATCCGTTACCTGGTAGTCATGATCGGCAGAGTCATAAAGCGAATAGAGAAAAGAAATGGTGAACGTAAACGTAAAGGTAAAAGTAAACGGACGGGCTGAAGGTCAGTGGCGCACCCAGGATTTAATCTTGGGGGCGGGGGACGAGTTGAACAAAATGACCTTTTTTTTTTAGCAAAAATATTTGTCAATGGTAGCCACACATATTTACTTCATAAGTACTGACTTTATACCGGACCACAGAATGATTTTTAATGCTCATTAGATAAAAGTCATTAAGATGATTATACAAATTTATTTACAGAATAAAATCTAGTTTTCTTTTCTTTTTATACAGCTCTTCAATTACTTCGGTTATAGTTACATGAATGTCTCTGTGTATGTATAACAAAGCTAACCCATTCAGTCGTGGTTGTGTCATTGTGGATCTTAAATATGTTTTCAAAATTCTTAATGTAAAAAATGATCTTTCACTGACGCACGTCGTCACCGGAAGCGTTGCTAATATTTTTAATAAATTATATCGCATCATTGGCACTTTTGCATGGAGCTGTTCCAACCATTTTTTCAAATTTTGCACGCCACAATTTGAATTCCGCGTTTAG
>CM052254.1:8245450-8268288 GCA_028455795.1 Lasioglossum marginatum | reverse complement strand
TGTTACCTGAAATTTCCATAGTTGGAAATTTTCTGGTCCCTTCAATTTTTCGACTTGTTGAAGTTCATCATGTATATTTCTTTGTTCCATTTTTACGGATTTTTACTTCCTTCCTTTGTCTAATATCTAGGAATAGATCACAGAGAAAGACCTTCCTCGCAATATATATATTTTACTAACTGCGCACTATCCTGGGCCCATAACCTGTTGAGGTGCAGCGAGGAAAGAAATAATAAGTGCGCAATTATTTGGAGTTTGAGAAAAGTAACATGAAATATATATTTTTAATGTTCTCAATCAACTCAAATGTTGAATTTGGTACATTTATGCTTGGCGCGCCATCTAGCGGAGAGTGTTTATACTAGACGCGTAGCAGCGCAGGAGAGGAAAGACCGTTGAGTTAGTCCGTTGTAAGAGCTGGTAGAAGAAAGACCGTTGTACAATAGCAAGTGTATGTTACAAGTTGAAATCCTGAACATTGTTATATATATTAATAAATATAGTGTTTATAGTTCAATTGCGTCCATTCTCTATACTCTCTTTACATGGTAGCAGAGCGTGGTTCATAAGGCGATAGCCTGCAATAGCTCACGGTTCTACGTGGGAAAAGGACGGGATATTCCCCGCGGCGGAAACGTTTCTCAGCGGGGAAAATAATTGACGAGAATTTGGCAATTAATGTCGTTTATTCGACTGGTGGTCAAGAGCTGCCGGTGGAAGCCGGCAGCAGTCAAAATATTTGCCGGCGCGAGTACAAAAGAGTGCGGCGGATCGTCGGCCGCTCGCGCGTTCGATTCTCGGAATTTTATTCCCGGTCGCATCGAGCTCGGTAGTCACAGGATTCCGCGTGAATTACAAGCCTAAGCGACACGAATCTACCAAACTCCGGTGGAATACGCGGTTTTCTCGATGACTGGTCGAAGGACAAAGCGGTCAACGCGAAGAGCGAAGCAGACACATCGCGTCGTCCCACCGTGGAACGTCCCGAGGAAGTCGTATTATATTTGCTAAAATCGATCCTGGTGCGAGTCCCCCGAGAATCCGCGACTACGCGTCACAAAATCTGGCGGCGAAGGATTCTCACAATCGGAATCTCGCGGCCCCCGCAGTCTGTCCGGATTCTCGTTACCAACCCAACTCGCACAGGTGTCGACCGACGGCCGCGCGTCCCTCGCGATAACACAATTACCGGTCTTCGGCGAACGCGCGGTCTTCGTACCGCGACGCGAAAATAACAGGCCCACCAGAACGCTCCCGAGCCAACAGAGTGCACTAATTAATTACGCAGGCTTGACCGGCACTTACCAAATAACGAGAAGATCTGTTATCCGTCTCTGCCGTCGCAAAAGTACTTAATATACCGCAGCGTATTTCTAGGTTAGACTATCGCAATGTCCTGTGACACAGTGACCCAATTCCGTTCGCTCGAGAACGCGGAAGCGAGGCTTCCCCCTACTCCCACAACTATTTCCGTCGCTCGGGCCTATCACGTGGATTCTCGTGGCAGGGACGGGTCTCGCGTTCCTGGATCCCGTCCTCCGGCAACTTGTAAATTCTCCGGGTGCGGTGTTCGGGGATTTTCTGCCACTGGTGCAAGGGTTGGCCGGAGCCGCTCCGGCAGCTCGTTTCGAGCGATGCTCCGGATGAAGCAGCGACGAGGTCGAGCAGGCGGTCGTCTCTTAATCACAGTTCCCTCGTCGGTGTCTCCGGGCTAGTTGACCCGGGCTCCGTCCAATCCCCGATGATCAGGCATTAACAATAATTCGTGATAGGCTTTTCCGAGTGTCTCGTGTCGAGGAAATAGGAACCATGCTCCGCACTGGAATCCGGCTTCGGCACTGCTAGAGGACGACCCGGTCTCTCTAGTACAGGCTCGGGGAGGACGTCGGCAAACAACTCGGTCTCTCGTCTGACGGTTTTGGATAAATCTATCTTTTGTATTACTTTTGTATTATTGTTTGTGGGAATATTTTTATTTATAGCTAATTGTAATTCAACAAATGATTAATGTTGGTACATACTGCTGTAAATACGTATTTCAAATCAGATTAGATGCCCAAAAAAGAAATTTATTATTTATAGCTAATACCGAAAATACTGGTATTTTACCTTAGCAAATACCGGTTTCACGAAATTGCAAAATAGCATGAAATACCGGTATTCGGTATGCCGGTGTACCGGTATTGCAATCTCTAGTGGCAATGATTCGTATCCTATGGTAACGTTATTTTAAAAAATCTATGTAACGGTATTGAAATACATCGATCATAAATCACAATAGAACCTAAACACAAACACCGACATTGGAAACAACTGCGACCTACACTATTGAAGGACGAAATTTTTTCTCATTTCTTTGTTGTTTCTGCGTATATACTGTTACGTATGCGGATGCGACCGTTGATAACCTTTAACCTTTCCGGAGATATGTATCGAAACAATCGGCCTATTCAAAAACAGATGGCCTATTCAAAAATAGAGGGTTTACTTGGAATCGATAAAGATTGGGGCACTTGCAGGCGATGCAGCAAGCTGCATAATTTCCAAGAAACCCAATTAATCAGTAGTCCCCAGCCTCATCTAAGCCGATTTGGGGCACTATAAAAGGGCATGGTTTCTCTGCATTTGCGGGCATTAAATTCAGGAGTTTCACTCTGTACACGTCGAGTCACGCTCTAATTTCTGACAAGCTAGATTGGGTATTTAGTTCCTCATCGAGCAATTATTTTACTGGTCCCATCACGGGATCCTGTGTAAGATCGCCCCTGCATTCCTCGGTGCGTAAAAACAGAGAGGTTTAGTCCGCGACACCGCGACGTTCCATAATCAACATTTGTATTTCCAAATTACTAGAAATATATCATTGTGTGTTAATCCATTCAAGATTCATTTCTCAAGTATTCATATTCGATTTCCCAGTAGTTAGTATGGAATACGACGATACCCCTTTACCGCTCAAGGTGTATCCAATTCATTTAAATAAGTTACGAGTCAGCGGAACCACGACCCTATCCTTTATAAGTGGCGACCCGATGGTGAAATTTCCTACCCAAAATGTCTCAAACCTTAACTACCCTCGGTTTCCGCTTAGCTGCCAAAACTTCGGCTCGTAACAATGCACTCCTTGAATTTCTAAAGTTTTATAGTGTAAATATTGTCATGTCCGTTAGTCCAGCCATTAGTGATAGTTGATATAATCAATCATGAATACAAATATTTCTGAATTTCGTTTAATACTTTCTCTAATAATGTTGCGCGGAGAAATAAAATATCAAATATTATAATTAATAATGAATTATCGTATACTATACCATATTGCGAGCTATAGAATTAAGGAAAACTCACAAGAGATAATCCGAAATATAATATACGAGCAAATGATGAAACAAAGCATCCGTATACCATATTCAGCACCAAAAAATTGTAAAAGATAGTTCAGCAGAAACAAAACCCCCACAGGTCCAAGAACGCAGAAGAGGCGAAATATACAAGTGAGAACTATCTGGGAGAACGCGCAGGACAATAGAATCCAGCCAGGAGAGAATGATGCAAGACGGAGCATCCGATCAAAATGCAGACGACAAAATTCATCAGAAAACGCTTACGAAAGAGAAGACAAGCCGCTCTCACGAAGATTAGGCTTAGAACAAAGGATGGACCAAACTATAAAAGGGACGATTCCTCATCGGGAGCAGTTAATCGACATTCAAAAACCAAAGCAACATTTTTCGTTCGTGTGTATGTAGTTCGTAGTTCTGACCAGTAAAGTTTGACCAGTGAAGTTTTGAGGGCGTGTTATACCGGATAATAATCACCAGCACTATCCTGTCGATCTGTCAATCTAATCGGAGCGACTTTTGACTACCTCCCTTCAGCGAAATCTACCTTACGGTAAATACTAACAATTTATAATAATAATAATAATTTCCCAATAACTCCATGTATCCGAAATTTGTTGTTTAGAATATAATCTTGTTCATTTATTATTAAAACAACTCTCAAATCATTTTTAAATACCTGACTTCAATTTCTACGATCCAAATCCACAACCAAGGCCAATTAGTTTTAAGAAATCCTCAATTACCCGAACCGAAGCCGATGAATGCAGGTAGGTTCAAAAACTGCGTTTTATCCTCGCTATAAATCTTTAAATTAATCCTTACCTCTTAAAACGTCCACCTTAGGACGTAATAATATTATTCAGTGCGGTGTGTACATTACATTAAATTATAAAAAATACAAATGTGGGCGCTAATTATTAATTTTTTTTATTTATTATTGCGACCCTTTGAGTCCCACCGATTTTTTTTTTGGTTTAGAACTCGACGTAAATATATTATAATCCAAATACAACATTTTTGCGACATTCTGAGAAATAAGGTCACGATGGTTTTGGAAAAAGCGAGACAAACGATTTTTCCGGACACTTTTCTATTAAACTAAAGATTTTTAAAATTAAAAAGAAATGAAAACATTACCCGAATGATATCTTTCAGTTTTTCTCAAGAACCAGATGATCAATGAAATAATAATTAAAATGAACGACAATTAAAAATAATGTTATGTTGTTTATCGCCTTTAATTAATATTTCTATGTATACAGGGTAAGGTATCAACCTTGTCCACTGTAAATATTGGCTTTATGTGTAATAATATGAAAAAATGTTATATACAAAACTTACACGGTATAGAGGGGGGCATATTCGGACACAAACATTTTCTGCGTCGGTGGAGGCATAGAGAAGATTTCAAGGTCACCTTGATTTTAATCCTTCCAACCCGAAGGACGTACGGTGAACATCCTCACGATCTATCGTATGCGGACGAACGACGTACGGTGTACGTCCTGAAGCAACATGATGAATTTTCGTCTTTTTATGATTCTACGATACATTTTTTTAATAAAAACGGTATTATTTAATATCTTACTCCATCTGTCTAGAGTTGTCTAGACATTGTGTCTGGGTTTGTGCTGCGATCGAGTGGAATATTGTCATTCTCGAGTCATTTATTGGCATGCTTGGTCCTTAGAATTAGTTACGGTTTGGATACGGTTGAAAGTTAAATGTCTTATTTCGTATCAGGAAAACAAACCAGCCGTACCCTAGTCAATGACAATTGACGAATTGACGCATCGCAGGTGTCACGGCCCGATAAGACTAAGATGCCGATCCTCGCAACACATCACCAGGTCCAAGTTCATCACTGACTCAGCGCTCCAATACTTTGTACCATCAACAGTTCCAAAACTTTGCACCCTCAAATAAGATAATCCATTAGTATATAAGACCCCGAAATGTTGTATCGAGTTAGTCGACGATTAATCATTATATCAATTAATCATTAATCATTATATCAAGCTTCAATAAAGTAACTTTGTGTTCTCGCAACCTTTGAGTAGTGAATCGCGAAAGTGGAAATCACCTATCTCACCGTAATACAGTCCCACACTCAGCGGAGAGACGACACCAGTTTTGGGGATAGATCTGTGAACAAGGGATCTTTGTGCAGCGTCTTACGAGGCTTACGTGAGAAATGAAATCATGGATTTGGTAGGCGTTCCACAAATTTTGGATTATGCTCCGAACTGGTGATTGGTTCCCTTTTTATCCCTACCGAAGAAATGATCTCTCCCCGAGTTTTGGTAGAGAATTGCAGGAGAAATAGGATTTAGAACTTTAAGATCTTTCGAGAGAATCGTACGAACCTTATCTCTATATATAAAATCGTGTCTGGATGTATGTATGTATGTATGTATGTTTGTAACGGCATCACTTGAGAACGGCTCAACGTAGAAAGCTGGGGTTTGGACCGTTGGACGCGGCATTCCCACGGGAAGGTTTAAGAGCAAAAAAATTCGAAAAAGCCCATTGGTCCAAAAGTTGTGACGTAATAACCTGTTTTTTCCCCTCTTTTGGGCACGTTTCTGCTTATAACTTTTGATAGAATGGACTTTTTCGAATGCGGTTTGCTCTAAAACCTTCCAGAGACAGAGACGGAGATAGAGAGAGTCGCGAGAGAGAGAGAGAAAGAGAGAGAGAGAGAGGCGGAGAGAGGGAGGAGAGAGAGAGGGAGAGAGAGAGAGAGAGAGGGAGAGAGAGAGAGAGAGAGAGAGAGCAATGGAAATGGAATTGAACGAAATAGATTATCACAAACACGTTCAATACGTACATGCTTTTAAAAAATACTGTGCCACAGCAACGCGTGGCGGGGGGAAGCTAGTACATATATCATACTGAATCGTAGAACGTTACGGAGCTTCATTCTAGAATTATTAACTTTGGATTTGAATTTGAACTGTAAAGTGAATTGTGATGTGAACTGTGAAGTGAACTGTGATGTGAACTGTGAAGTGAACTGTGAAGTGAACTGTGATGTGAACTGTGATGTGAACTGTGAAGTGAACTGTGATGTGAACTGTGAAATGAACTTTCTATGGACTTTTCCTATGAAGTTTACAATAAACTTCTCCTTTGAACTTTCTATAGACTTTTCTTATGAAGTTTACAATAAACTTCTCCTATGAACTTTTCTATGAACTTATGAACTTTTCTTATGGACTTTTACTATGAACATTTATTATGGAGTTTTCTTCTGAACTTTTCTTCTGAACTTTTACTCTGAACTTTTGAACCTTGATCTTTCCAAGAGTTCACAATAAGTGTTATTGTTTCGCGAATGTGAAACGCACGAGTTATTGTGCGGACCAGAGCGTTAATTGCCCCTGAACCAGCGGAAATCTTGTATTGGACTACGCTCTAAACACAATCATTTTTTTATTTTTATTTACAAATCTTTATTTTATTTATAAATATAAAGATATGAAATCAATGCGCGTCGAAAACAGTGCGTCGTCGGCTGTGCGAGGGGACAGACGGCATACCTCCGTCGGGTCAGAAGGGTTAAAGTTACGCGGGTCCTGCAACATCCGATGGTGAAAGAAACATTGGCATGTTTACGACTTTCCTATCTAGTAGTGACCCAGTAGTGAAAGAGACATGGGCTAGTCCGCGATAACCCTTTCCTACTTGGGTATCATGGAAATCACGGACACAGGTTTCATCGACACAGTTTTCACCGACTCTAGATTTAACAGACAATAACTTTGGCCGACAACGTCTTTAACACTAAACCTACCACCACCGGTCAAAATGACCGGTTCCAGATTTTTTATTTTACAATTATCGAAATAATAAAAATGATTTCATAAGAAATTATTATATACATATCTTTAGTAGAGCATGCATTACAATAGGAGCTGCACAAAGTCTAAATAAAATCAATCTTGTCATTTTTATAAGGGAACATTTTCCAGTTACTTTTAAGGCTCGGTAGGTTTAGTGTTAACCGCGATAACGACTTTGACCGTCGCACAGTGGGGCATTTGGCCGAAAAACCGGAAGAAACTATTTTGGCGTTATTTATAGACTCAAGGTTATAAAATAGCAGGTCGTTAAATTCGTCTTCACGTCAGCTATAACATTATGAAATAAAATATGTATTTTAACTGTGACAGACCTGTATCGCACAGCTCTATCACTAGACACGCGGACCGAACACTTTCGATCCGAACCGAACGTTTCCGAAACACGGAAGTCATGTTGCCGAAACCGACCGCGCCGCGTAACCCCCTCGCCTAGAAACTCAACCGGCGGGAACCGGATGCCGAATTTCCTCGCATTTGGCGGGAAATGGAAACACATCACCATGCAAACACCTCACCGCACCACCATTCTTCACCACCAACCTCTGCCTATAAAAGGCGCTGCAAACGCGGCACAAGTCTCCTTTCCTGCCTAGGCACCCGTCTAGGAAACACCATCCCCATCTCCGTGAGTACCTCTTGAATACTTTTCCAAGCTCCCGACGACGAGCTTGTTCGCAGCGCGGACCCCTCATCGTCGACGGCATCCTGGTTCCCTCCGGTGAGAACAGCGTTCCGCCGAAGCAGAAGAGACGAGCCGTCACTCTGACAAGTCCGGTGAGAACAGCGTTCCGCCGAAGCAGAAGAGACGAGCCGTCCCTCTGATAAGTCAGGCGAGCCACCGACTTCCTCGTGAGACGAGCCGTTCACGAGCCGGTTAGACAGGTAGAGATGAGCCGCCCTACCTCGTCACAGTAGAACCGTCCGAGAGGTCTCCGCATCAGGCTAGCAGTCGATGTAAGGAGATCGAGAATCCCGACTCGGCCCGGGAATTTTTCCCCTCGCGACACTCTCCGTCACGTTAACACCCGCGTCGCGAATATCGCCGTCGCGAGTACGAACGCCGTGTCCGCGAGCAACTACGCGAGCAGTGAGCGCCTCTAAATGTTAACTCCACATGTCATTATTTTCTAACCTATCCCTTCGCGTCCGTTCCACACGCCGACCGATCTTCCCGCCGATGCACGAATCCTGGCACGGCGAGCCATTCAGCACGAGGAGATATCGCCGCGACGTCTCGTACGCGACCGGAAACCGAAACCGTTACAGAACATTTAAAAACTCAAAATTGTATTTATTTTTTGTCGAAAAAATTTTTTTATTGACTGTGTTCAAATATTAATAACTAGACTGCGGATCTTTATGCAGAATAAAAATTGTCTGCAGCGATTGCAAGAAATAGAAATCAAATATTATATATATTATATATTATATATATATATATATATATATATATATATATATATATATATTGATGTCTTCTATTTTCTAAATTGTGAATTGAATTTCATCTACACAATTTTGCTATAAATGCATAAAGATCCGCAATCTATTAATAGCTATACTAATTTAGATGATATTAAAATGAAATCTGTGCGAAAGAGCACAGATCTATACACCTACCTGAAAAACTGCTTTAATACAATTTACACAATTTTCCTTAAAACACTTGAAAATCACCAATGAACGGACGCTGTTTCAGAAACTGTTTAAGAACGCAAAGCGTGCTGTAAAGTCTCCCGACTTTCGATGAAGTATACTACTTCTGTTGCGGCAAAATCAGACTGCTTGTAATTCTAATTGATTTCAATCACCCGGTACATTTTCGAATGTTCTCGACAGGGCAACGAACACTGTTTATTCGGTCACACTTCGCATCTTGGCTTATACACACACTAGTCAGTTCAATCACACAGTCTAATCACTCGTTCTCACAGCTATACACGTCCTTGTGCTCGTTATTGTTTTCGGGCGTGCCCTGTCGAGCGGTTAGTCTTGCGACACGAGTCGATCGCTTAGCATCACCATCTATCGAATTAAATCTTTCTCAAGTCAAAATCGTGCACGTGTTCTTATTTCGCTTCCTCGTGTTCTCTTCTCATCACTCCACAGTATTTTTGAGTTCTCACACAACATTTCTGGTCCTTCGAGTCGGATACTGTGGAAAACGTGCGAGAACCGTGCTCGAAATCGCTTAGTAAACTGCGCGTGTTTAGTGAATAGAGTTATCTGTGTCTCTCTCTTACTTTAACTCTCTCCGCGTGCTCGCCATCGTTTCCTCTGTCCGCGTGTGTGCGAAAGTGAACGTCGTGTGCTGTGAAAACTGAACTCGCTCGCTCCAAGAGACGTATTTCTTTACGAGAGATTATCAATCATGTCGGTTTCAGTGCGCAACGTTGTTGAAAAACAAAACGAACTCCACGGTTTGATCAGTCGCGCTGCACCTAACCTCAAAAAATTAGAAATCAAGAAGCGCACTCCTGAAAATGTCCAGACTCGCATCGATCTCCTGGACGCCAATTGGAAGAAGTTTCAGGACAATCATGACATGCTTACATTTCTAAAACCGGAAGACCGGCGGAGCTCTCGTATTTCGACGAGCATTTCTATGAGGTTTGTGAAGAAGCGTATATCTACTCCAAGTCTGAAATGCTCTCATATCGGAACGAGCTCATCATAAAGGTAGGACAGCCATCTTCGCAACGCCTCGTGCGCAAATCACGCGCCGAGTCCTCGACAGCTTCCGCGCATATACCTACCGCGTTTCTCCAGAATATATCGCGAATGGCGACACTTCCGTGATCTCTTCACATCAATGATTATCAAGAACAGAGAGATATCCGATGTAGAGAAACTGCAGTATCTTAAGATAAATTTATCCGGTGAAGCATTGCAGCTCGTTGTGAACATTGACGTCACATAATTTCGAGCCTGCGTGGAAAGTTCTAGTCGACCGATACGAAAACAAGCGAGTGCTCATCGACTCGCATCTCTCTTCGTTGTTCTCCCTCCAACACGTGACTCAACAATCGGCAAACCAAATTAAATCACTTCTTGGAGGAGTAAAAGAAACTCTCGATGCTCTCCGATCTCTCGGGTACCCTACTGACTCGTGGGATTGTCTCATCGTATATATGGTGACCAACAAACTCGATCCGGAAACTCTAATGGATTGGGAACAACAAATCGGCGCGGTGGCTGAACCCGCGACGTTCGCGGAGCTCGAAAAGTACCTTCTGAGTTGTATACGTGCTCTCGAAGCTGTAGCACGAACTACGGGGACTCAAAAATCGCGCTCGGCTTCTTCCGGGAAACCTCAATCGAGTGCAAAATCGCATCAAGCTGTCGCGAATTCAACAAGCGACGGCGCTTCAGAGAGAGACACCAAATCATCTACGTCTTTGCAGTGGTGCTCATTATCTTTCGGCGTGTCCAGACTACCACCGCAAAACTATTGAGCAACGGCAAGACGTTCTTAAACAAAGGAATCTCTGCTTTAACTGCCTCGGTCCGCATCAATTTCGCAACTGTCGGTCAACCAAACGGTGTCGAATTTGTGGAAATCCTCATCATACGTTGATCCATCGATCGAACAATTCGTCGGAGAACAAAGCTCCCGCCATTCTGAATCTGCAGGAGCCTAACCCAGCGGCATTCGTTACAGCCGGTGAAAAAACTTCCGCATCCGTGCCTCCGCGTCATGAAAATACTCAAGCGGGAACGGCCGCTTCGATGAATATCGCTCTCTCTGTCTCGGTACATTACAAACCAGTCCTACTCGCTACCGCTCTTGTCAAAGTCATCTCGTGCTATGGTGAATCATACGAAGCTCGAGTCCTTCTCGATCAGGGATCAGAGGTCTCGTTCATCACGGAATCTCTTGCCCAATGTCTCAAATTACCGCGACAACGAATTTCTCTTCCGATCAACGGTATTGGTGCTCAACGTTCGACAGTCTCTCGGGGACTCATCAATTTGACTATCGCTTCGCGTATGGCTCCTCGCTCTCGTTGAATGCTTACGTTCTTTCAAAGTTGACATCGTATATATCACCAAGCAGAGTTGTCAGAAACCCATGGCCACACCTAGAAAGTCTTGAGCTCGCAGATCCAGAGTTCTCTTCAGCGGCGAGAATTGACTTAATTTTCGGCACGGAAGTCTATAGCGTAATCCTCGAGGAAGGACTCCGCAAAGGCAGTCTCGGCAGCCCCATCGCTCAAAAACCCACTCTAAGATGGATTCTCTCTGGTTCCGTCTCATCTGAGCCGCACTCAGATCTCAGTGAGCATCCTGCACAAGGGTTACAATGTTCCATTGACCTCGAACTCCATGGCATGGTCCAACGGTTCTGGGAACAAGAAGAAGTCACTCCCGCGCCGCGCACCGGGCTCTCCGAAACGGAATATCAGTGCGAACAATTATTCAAGGAAACGCACTCTCGCGACTCGAACGGACACTATATCGTACGCATACCTTTGAAGCATAAGCCAGAAGATCTCGGAAACTCGTATACTCCGGCATTACGCGTTCTCATACGTCAGGAGAACCGTTTCGCTCTGGACTCATCTATCAAAGCAGCATACTCAAAGTTTATGGATGAGTATGAAGCTCTCGATCACATAGCTCTCGTTCCGACTGAAACCTCACTGCCTCGAAATGCCTTTTATCTTCCTCATCATTCAGTCATTCGAGAGTCCAGCTCATCCACGAAAGTCCGTGTTGTTTTCAACGGCTCAAGTCGAACCAACTACGGAATATCATTGAATGACCTTCAACACGTTGGGCCAAAATTGCAGATTGATCTCGCCGACGTCATAACCCGATGGCGTCGTTATTTCTGTGTTCACGGCCGATATAGAAAAGATGTACCGACAAATTCAAGTACACGCTGACGATTGGGATCTGCAAAGAATCGTATGGAGAGCTCATCCTGAAAATACTCCGTTCTCGTATCATCTTCACACCGTGACGTACGGGCTAGCAAGTGCTCCATATCTCGCGATTCGTACGCTTCAACAACTCGCCACTGACGAAGGGAATCGCTTTCCGCTAGCTACCGAAATCATCTAACGTGAAATTTATGTCGACGATGTGCTATCAGGAGCGGACACCATTTCGAAAGCTCAAAAAAAGATTCGACAAGTCGACGAATGTCTCAAATCCGGATGTTTCATCTCGAAAAAATGGACCGCCAGTGACAAAAAATTACTCACACGTATTCCTCCCGAGAATCGAGAGCATACTCGCCAGTGTCACTCGAGACCGAGCAATTTTTCAATGCGCTCGGAATTCTGTGGCATCCATAGTTAGAGTCGTTTGCATTTACACCGTCCAACACTCCAGCACAGTCTCGAACAATCAAACGCACCGTCCTATCACGTGTATCTCAGCTGTTCGATCCTCTCGGATGGATTGCACCTGTGGTTGTTCGCGGAAAAATCTTTATCCAGGAACTCTGATCAGCGAAGCTCAGTTGGGATGAGCCAATACCTCAGGAATTTATGTCGTAGTGGAACAGATTCGAAAAGGACCTCAAAGATATTTCCTCAATTTCAGTGCCTCGGTGGCTACAGGGGTACAGCGCTTCCTCATCCGTAATCGAGCTGCACGGGTTTTCTGACGCTTCTCAATCGGCGCTCGGTGCAGTAATTTACCTCCGCGTGATTACAGATCTCAATGACGCTCGCGTGACGCTTGTCACCGCTAAGACCCGTGTCGCGCCTCTCAAAAAAGTGAAGGTTCCTCAACTCGAACTCTCAGCAGTACTCCTCTTGGTTCGTCATACGTCGTATGATAATTCGAAAAACGCTCGATCTCGACAAGATTCCAATTCATCTGTGGACGGATTCCACAGTCGCGCTCGCGTACATTCGTGGTGACGCCCGTCGGTGGGCGGATTTCGTTCGAAACCGTGTAACCGAAATTCAAGAACTCTCGAATTGTCAATGGCCTCACATCTCAGGGAAGGACAATCCTGCAATCTGTGCCTCTCCTACCGAGCTGAGAGAGCACGCACTTTGGTGGAATGGTCCCGCGTGGCTCTCAAAGCACTCAACTCATTGGCCGCGCTCCACCCCGTCGCTAGATCCAGACACTGCCCTTGAATTTCGCAAAGTTCCCGTCACGATCGCGAATCAGGACGAACCTCCAGCAGTCTGGCATCTCGTGGACAGGTTCTCGAGTCTCAGGACTCTTCTACGCATCACAGCATGGTGCTTTCGTGCCCTCGAAAAGTTTCGACGCAATAAGGGCGCCGCAGATCAACCCTCTTCGCTGACTCCCGAAGAACTTAATCACGCACGTCTGTTTTGGGTGAAGCTCACTCAGACAGCGTTCTTTAAAGTCGAAATTAATCAACTATGGCGAGGCAAGCACATCTCACGGTCAAGCTCATTGCTTCGTCTCGTTCCCTTCCTCGACGGATCGGATTTGTTGCGCGTTGGAGGACGGCTTCAAAACTCTCTTCTCGACGAGAAACATCCTCTCATTTTACCACGAGACTCTGAGCTCACAACCCTCGTCATCGACGAGGCTCATCGTCGTACATTTCACGGGGGAGCCCAACTCACACTCACAACCCTGCGAAGACGATACTGGATCGTCGGCGGTCGTGTTCCAGTTCGCGCATTCATCCATCGCTGTGTGCAATGTACACGACAACGAGCCACTCTTTGGACAAAGCTAATGGGGCAACTACCCCAGCCTCGCGCGACCCCATCTCGCTCATTCCTTCACGCAGGAGTTGATTACGCTGGCCCTCTAACTCTTCGGACGTTTCGCGGTCGAGGCGCGAAGACGTACAAAGGCTATATCGTCCTTTTCGTTTGTCTCTCGTCTTCAGCTGAATGATGGAACTCGCTGGAAGTTCAACCCACCATCATCACCACACTTCGGAGGGAAATGGGAAGCTGCTGTCAAATCCGTAAAGTTCCACTTCAAACGAGTCATCGGAGACACTGGCCGCACCTACGAGGAATTCTCAACATTGCTCTCGCAGATTGAAGCCATCCTCAATTCGCGCTCTCTTTGCCCGCTCTCAGATGACCCAACGGATCCATCAGCTCTCACCCGGGTCATTTTCTCATTGGTACGGCTCCTACTACTCCTGAGTAGTGATCGATCTGCCAATCTCTCGACTTTCACGATGTGCAGCTGACGCTGTGGCGTCAGATGCTGGAACGATTTTGGAAACCTGGAGTGCCGAATACCTTCAACATCTTCAGACGATTTCCAAGTGGCAACGCAGATCTGACGCATTCAATATAGGATCTCTCGTGCTCGTCGCAGACGAACGATATCCACCGTCAAAATGGGCTCTCGGCAGGATCATTGACGTCCACCCTGGTCAGGACAATCTTGTTCGGGTTGCTGCCGTTAAAACCCAACATTCGGTTTATAAACGACCGGTTGTGAAACTTGTCGTGCTGCCCATCTCAACCAACGAAGACCACTCAATAGGATCAACGCTGTCGACCAAAGACTAGTCGGCTCTGAATCATTGCCATTCTTTACAAGATTGGCAAAGTGGGCGGAATGTTGCGGCAAAATCAGACTGCTTGTAATTCTAATTGATTTCAATCACCCGGTACATTTTCGAACGTTCTCGACAGGGCAACGAATACTGTTTATCCGGTCACACTTCGCATCTTGGCTTACACACACACACACAGTCTAATCACTCGTTCTCACAGCTACGTTCTTGTGCTCGTTATTGTTTTCGGGCGTGCCCTGTCGAGCGGTTAGTCTTGCGACACGAGTCGATCGCTTAGCATCACCATCTATCGAATTAAATCTTTCTCAAGTCAAAATCGTGCACATGTTCTTATTTCGCTTCCTCGTGTTCTCTCCTCATCACTCCACAGTATTTTTGAGTTCTCACACAACAACTTCACAGGTGTACAAATAAAAAAAACAATATGTCAAAAAAGCCTTATTCTACCGACCTTTCACTACGTTGAACAGCAAAAATTTCATGACAAACGCAAAAATTTAGAAATCGACTTTCTTCCGAATTTTCGTCCAAATACCCCACTGCGTGTCGACGAATTGATCCGACAACGATTTTATTCGACGACAGTATTATTCCATAGTAACATCGTTTCTAAAGATGGTGCTGACATTTTTTTCTTTAACTATTCTATACTGACACTTTTACTTTTGTCTAAAAATATAATTATTACACTATAAGAAGAATTAGACGTAGTCGGCTAACGTTGTCGTCAAACGATGTTAATATCGAATAATACTGCCGTCGACTAAAGTCGTTGTCGGTGAAAATCGTTCTCGGTCAAAGTCGTCATCGGTCAAATCTGGAGTCGGAAAAAACTGTGTCGATGATACCTGTCTCGGTGATTTCCATGGGACCCTTCCTACCTAGTGATGAAAGAGCCTCACGACCTGGTGATGAAAGAGCCATCGGCTAATCCACAACCTTCCTATGTATTAGCGACCGATATGTATTAGTGAAAGATACAACAGCTAATTCACGACAAAATCCCGTACAAACCTTAGTCACGCATAACTTGCCTAGCCCTCGGTTCGTAACAAATAATATACTGGCTGTTGAGCGGCCAGCTTCAATTTCAGCCCGAATTTACATTACAGTCGATTTAGGTGGTCATTTTTGAAAAGGCTCCTAGTGCCTCTTTCACTAATTTGTTGCTTTACGACCCAGGTACTGCTGGGAAGTATCCGCGGATTTTCGTGAGACAATCCGTTTCATCGTACCGCTCTCAATGGCACTTGACATAGCATAGACCCACGCGTTGCCACGTATAACGCCTGTAGTCCGTAATTTAATTTTATGGCCCGGTTTTGGAAATACAAGGGACTTTGTGGCGTCTTCTTTAGTGCCATTCTGCCGAGTTCACCCCCAGAATAACGCAGCTGCTGCTTGTGGGCGTCGCATTATTTCGGATCAGGGTACCTATGCGGCTTGACTTTGCTCTCGAGTGGGCCGAGCCGAGAGTGAACACGGAGAATATGTGAGAATGTAGCCGCGAACTATAAAGTGGTAGACCGAGCAGCAATTGTATACAGCATACAGCATACAGTATGCACAATTGTATACGCAATTGTATGTACAATCCTTCCTCGGAAAAGGATAGAATATGATATGCCCTCTCATTCAGCTACATGTACATTATATTAGGCTTGACTTTGTTCTTAAGGGGGTAGACTGGTTTCCAGGATTGCAAGAGTGCGGGATGCGCGTTCTCGCATTTTTCGATAATGCAAAGATGGGGTTTTTCAATAGTCAAAAGCGCTAGATAAAAGACCAATCTAGGCCGCGATCGCCCTCAAATGTCCTATTTTTACGTTTACAAGGTGTTTAGAGCGTTGTCCAGTACAAGATGGCCGCTGGTTCAGGGGTAATTAACGCTCTGGTTCGCACTAGAGCTCGAACTTTTACCCGGGTATATGAGATACCCGGGTACCCATGAGATATCCGGATAGAGCAAAACTACCCGGGTATCTCATGAGACAGCCGGCTACCCGGGTACCCGGGTATCTCATAAGACAGCCGTGCCCCCTGGTACCCGAGTATTTCATGAAGTCTCACAACTGGTTACAAGGTTATAATGTATAGAAATTTGTTTCTACATATATTCATAATTTGAATTATTATTTCAATAATAATTCATTGCTAAAATAATTGTTTAAATAAATAAATTTTTATAATGTATAGAAATTTGTTTCTATATTCATCATTTGAATTATTATTTCAATGTAATATAGTTTAATTCTTTTTTCCCTTCAGAAAAACGATTTTCTTTCAACGCCTATGTACATGTATCAAACATCGAAGAATGTTTTATACTTTTTTTCTCACCCTCCAATGTATATAAAATTGCAATGACCTTATAATACTTCAGGCAATGTGACACTGGTTCATCTTGAATTTAAATATTTAATTTCAATATGCATATGTACAGTATGTAGAATTTAAAAATGAAATCTTTTAAATCTTTGACTATTGTAAAACGTAATATACATTTTACAAAAATGATATATATAACTAAGTATTTTTCAAGAATTGTCTTTATTTATTTAATATGTAGATTTGTGGTTGATGATTCATTGGTGTAAACGTTCAAAAATTCAGCTATTGTATTGAGAAATGCGATCTAATTGTAACATTGTAACAAAACAAAGCCGATCGTATCGCCTTTGTTTTTGACAAATGCTACCGCAAGAAGTGAGCCCGGGTTGTTTAGTCACTTTAGTCTCTGTTTGAAATTCATTCGATTCGGTTTTATCAAAGTATCAAGTATAAAATAAATGGCTCCGCGTAAAAGTTGGGTGTGGAACTATAGTACTTCATCTGAAGATGGAAAATGTGTTACGCGCGTGTACCATATGTGATAGTACATTATCTTTTAACGGATCGACATCAGTAATACTGAAGCATTTGCGAGGCAAGCATCGAGAAGTATTTGATTCATCAATTGCATTAGATGCTGACAATGATGAACAACGATATTAGAACCAGGGCCATCGCATATAAATCATGAAGCCAATTCCTGTAAGAAGCAAAAATTAGGAACATGTACATCAAGATGACAAGAAGAAATCACACAAGCACTTTCACGTATGATTTCCACAAATATGATACCTATTTCATTTTGTAACAGTAGTAGATTTCAAAAATTTATGGCTCTATTAGAACCGGGATATCAATGCCCTTGCCCAAAAAGTATTTTACCACGGTTACGTGCTATGTACAACGAAAAACGAAAAAGAATAGAAAAAGAACTTTCTGTGGCTTCTGATATAGCTCTCACGAATGACGGGTGGTCCTCGAGATCACAAGATTCGTACATTTCAGCAACGGTACATTTTATTAACCAAGAGTGGGTTTTGAAAAATTATACACTTTGTACAAAATTTCTGGAAGACCGCCATTCAGGGGAGAATTTAGCTTTAATGTTCAATATGATTAACGAAGATTGGAACATTAGTAATAAAATAAATGCTATGGTACATGATAATGCATCTAATATAACATTAGCTGCGAATCTCGCTAATCCACACTACAGTATTTCTTGTGCCGCGCATAACATACAATTAAGTATAAAAGATGATCTGGATGATGTAGATGCAATTCAGAATATTATTAAAA
Organism: Lasioglossum marginatum; assembly: GCA_028455795.1. Lineage (NCBI taxonomy): Eukaryota > Metazoa > Arthropoda > Insecta > Hymenoptera > Halictidae > Lasioglossum > Lasioglossum marginatum. The sequence goes on along the minus strand of CM052254.1, from coordinate 8,249,962 downwards.
AAGATAATAAAATTGTACAACATTTTAGCCACTCTAATATTGCTACAAGTGCTTTAAAAGAAAGACAAGAACAACTAGGTCTACAAAAACAAAAACTAATTCAGAGCTGCCCAACAAGATGGGGTTCTTATTATCATATGTGCGAAAGACTAATTCAGAACAGAAGTGCAATTATGTCTGTTTTAACAGACAGAACAATTACAAAATTAAATATCGCACTAAAACTTGAAATGACAGAACATCAATGGGTATTAATGAGTGATTTAATCACAGTTTTAAAACCATTAAATATAGCTACTACAGCATTATGTTCTGAGAATGAAGTAACCATTTCTTTGGTGCTTCCCATTATTCACAGTATTATTAAAAACCATCTCAACATGAATATTACGGGTAGATCTGAAACGGAAAAATTTAAAAACATTTTGGTAGTATCCCTTACAGACAGGTTCAATTTAAATTCAAATACAGAAAGTGCCTATAATTTTGCTTCATTTTTGGACCCAAGAAGTAAACAAATGACATTCGAAGACAATGAAAAGAAGAATCTGATTAAAATAGCTATTGGTAATATGATAGAAAACCTCGAAAGAAATGAAGTAACTGAAAATGAAAATGTCAATTCCGCATCAAATAGTGCTTTAGATATCATATTTCATGATTCGCAAGCTTCTATTAGTGATAGTAAATCAGAATTAAAAATGTATGTTCAAGATACTGAGATAAATCATAATTTATCTCCACTAGAGTGGTGGAAAACAAAAGAAGGAAAATATCCAAGGTTAGCAAAGATCGCTAAAAGATATTTATGTATACCGGCGACGTCGGCCAGCTCTGAGAAAATATTTTCCACAGCTGACAATATCGTTACTTCGAAACGTACGGGCCTATTACCGGAAAATGTAGACTTGTTAGTATTTTTACATAAGAATAAAAACACCTAATTTGATAATTAAATAATTGACTTTTTAATTATGCGTCCTAAAAACGCACGAATTGATTTGTAAAGGTTAAGAAAATCTAATATAAATTATTTCATGTAATAATAATAAAAACTACCTCATATACTCGGATATCTCATGAGTATACCGGGGATTTTATGCATTTATGGCATAAATGATTTTGTGCAATTTAAAACAGTAAAGAAATTAAAAGAACGTTGATATATTAATTTAAATTTATTAAAATCGTTCAAGAAAATAAGTAATCGTAATATGTCGTCTGCTTCTTGCAATTGATGCAAACGATTTTTATTTTGCATAAAGAAAGATCCGCAGTCTATTCATGAGATACCCTGGTACTCGGGTAATTTTTGTTTACCCGGGTATCTCACGGGTAACCCGGATACCCGGGTATCTCATAAGTCACAGCTCTAGTTCGCACACTAACTCATGCGTTTCACATTTGTAAAACAATAACACTTATTGTAATCTCTTAGAAAGATCAAGGTTCAAAATTTCAGAGTAAAGGTTCAGAAGAAAAGTTCAGAAGAAAACTCCATAGTAAAAGTTCATATGAAAGGTTCGTAATAAAGTCCATGTAAAAAAAGTCCATAAGAAAGTTCATAAGAAAAGATCATGTAAGAGAAGTCCATAAGAAAAGTTCATAAGTTCATAGTAAAGTTTATAGGAGAAGTTTATTGTAAACTTTATAAGAAAAGTCCATAAAAGTTCATAGGAGAAGTTTATTGTAAACTTCATAGGAAAAGTCCATAGAAAGTTCATATGCAAGTTCATATGCAAGTTCATAGGGGAAGTTTATTGTAACTTCACAAGAAAAGTCTATAGAAAATTCATATGCAAGTTCATAGGGGAAGTTTATTGTCTTTACTTCACAAGAAAAGTCCACAGAAAGAAAGTTCATAGTTCACTTCTCAATTCACATCACAGTTCACTTTAAATCCAAAGTTAATACTGATCGACAAAGAAGCTTCGTAACGTTCTACGATTCAGTATGATATCATATGTATAAGGTTCGTGCGACTCTCTCGAAAGATCTTAAAGTTCTAAATCTCCTATTTCTCCTGCAATTCCCTACCAAAGCTCGGGGAGAGATAATTTCTTTGTTACGGATAAAAAGGGAACCAATCACCAGTTCGGGGCGTAATTCAAATTTTGGGGAACGCCTACCAAATCCGTGATTTCATTTCTCACGCAAGCCTCGTAAGACGCTGCACAAAGATTATTCACAGGTCCCCAAAACTGGTGTCGCCTTTCCGCTGAATGTGGGCCTGCGATGAATTGTCATTGACTAGGGTACGGCTGGTTTGTTTTCCTGATATGAAACAAGACACTTAACTTTCAGCCCTACCCAAGTCCGTAACTAATTCTAAGGGTCAAGCATGCCAATAAATAACTCGAGAATGACAGTGTTCCACTCGATCGCAGCACAAACCCAAACACGATGTCTAAACAATTCTAGACACGAGGCATCATTTGCATTATTCGGAAGTATGTAGCTGTCGCAGCTAGGGCTGTTACTTTTCCGAAGCTTCGACTCTTCGAAGATTCGAAGGATTCGAAGGAACGAAGGGAACTTTGAAGAGTACAAAGATTCGAAGTATTGAAGCTTCGAAGTCTTCGAAGCGCACGAAGTTTCGAAGTCTCCGAATCGTATGAAGTTGTAACTTAATCAATCTTTTAGCTGTGGTGGCGTATTTTTTTCGAAATGTAGGAGTGTCTGTAAATGTATCAAATATAACATAGCAGCGAAATTTCGAAGTTCCAAGCTTCGAAACTCCATTTCTTTTCATCCTCTAATAATTTACTACAGAGGTTCGGATTTCGAAGCTTCGAAAATTCGATTCTCATCACTTTCGAAGTTTCTGAAATCGAAGCTCCGATATTTGAAGCTTCAAAATCTTCGACCTTCGAAGGAAAGTAACAGCCCTAATCGCAGCTTTATGAAAATACTACATGCGCAGCTGTATGCTTCCGAATAATGCAAATTACGCCTCGAAAACGAAAAAATAGGACTTTTGAGGGGGATCGCGGCTTAAATCGATCTTATATCTAGCGTTTTTGAGTACTGCAAAATTTCATTTTTGAATGAAAAATGAGTCTACCCCCTTAAGTGGTCCGAGATAAAACACGGACAATGAGCAAGAGACGAGAGGTAACGGTAGACCATAAAATTGTAGCCGGGCAGCGATATCTTTCGTTATTAAAGGATAGAACATGACATACCCTCTCGTTTTGGCACTAACAATAAAAGCGATGTCGAGCGAACAACTTCAAACGAAGAAGAGGGGATAGCGAGCTTCTTATTTCGAAACAAACATCGTTGTCTTATATCGAAATAAAACAGTATACCCTACTGTATACCCTACTATACGGTTTTATTTCGATATAAGACAAATATTGTCGTGTTTTTAAGAGTGTCCGGTTATTCAAATAGGAGTCGCTATAGGTAGTAATATAAACATTTCTATTATATTGTACATAAAGGCTGCCTCAGTAACTCTGTTATCATACGAAAATCTCTCTATTGCAGCTGTTTCATGTTTGGTCATTACACGCGAAATCGAAGTACTTTTTGGAGTAGTTGTCTGTAATAGCTTTGATACAATTTCAATAATATCTGGTAAGTTTTAATCAGTATTGAGAACGAAGTAAAATGAGGATCATGTAGATTCACGTAGCATCATGTTTGCAAAACTAGTGCGACCCAAATAAGAAACGCGCTGTAAATTTCTGACAAAAATTTCATAATCCTTTGTCTATCTCGGGTCTCTCACTGATTTATGCATTATAGTCTGGAACAAATAAGACAAAAAATATAAAAAATAAGATAAAAATTTGAGAAAAACGATTTTTTGAGTAGCCCCCCACTTTTAATTATTTTAAATTTTCTCTATTGTGCTAAGTTGTGCTAGGTTGTGCTAAGATTTTGCTAAAGTATTACTCTAGAAAAATAATAAATAAAGAAGTTATGGTAAATAATAGTTTTGGACATGCAATTAACGTTTAAGTTAGGAACAGTTATCCAAACAGTATACTATATAATCATTAGACTGCGGATCTTTATGCGAAATAAAAAATGTTCGCATTGATTGCAGGACAGAAGAGCCAAATAAAAATTGTATTCTTCTTTTGGTGATCTTATTAAGCTGAAACTAATACCTTGATGTCCTTAAATATTTTTAACATGTCCACTGCTTTAAATTGTACGTGCCAATTTTTGTCATAAGTGCATAAAATCCGCAGTCTAATAATCATATGTATATCTGACTTGTGCTAGCCTAGCACAAGTCAGCACAACTGCCGATTTCCCCAGCACAATGATATCAAGGTGTTCGCGATTGGAACAAAATGAATTTACAATAGATAGTTACGCGTGCACGAATTCGCGTTCACTTCAGATGTGGATTCGAAATAAACGGTAGTTTACGAACACGTGTTTAGTCACGATCTTTATTATAAAACCTTCTCACTTTTATAATTACCTCTCCTTGGAGAGTCGTCATGTTAAACAATGGTTATATTCGCTCAGAGGTGCGAATAGAATTAGATT
>CM052254.1:8214084-8245350 GCA_028455795.1 Lasioglossum marginatum | reverse complement strand
TTCAATATTAGAAATGCGGGGGGTCTACGCAAAACAGAAAAAATTGGTAGGTGATCTACGAGACAAAAAAGTTTGGGGACCTCTGCTATAAATTGTAAACTTTGCAAGCTAAGTTGACTTAAACTTTTACTGCTTCGAAGTATTTTTTAATTGAATTTCCACGATGAATTGGGGTATTATTATACTGAAAAATCGAATATGGTCGACCAATTCTGTCACCATATTCATCTAGCGGATGTTCCAACAATTCTTGATATTGTTTAGTATTGGCCTTCGGCGGGCACCACATGATTTATAGCCAAACGCTGCCCAAATCATAATGTTACCTGCTCCATAATTCTTGTTCATCCTGGTCTCTTTTTGATCACGAAAATCATGCTCGCAGTACCGCAAACTATCTGAATCGTCAAAATTGAATTTGTTCTCGTCTGAGAACTTCTCCATTTTTCCGCCAGACATGTGATCTTGGGTAAATTGTAAGCTCTCATCTTTGTGAAGTTTAGTGAGAGGGGGATTTTCGCTCGCTTTTTGTACCGTTTGTTGAGACGGGGTTTCATCGGCGCTCTCTACAGGCCTGGACCTCTCTTGCATTTGGGATCCCGTAGCGCAATGGTCGGCAAACTACGGCTCGTGAGCCACATGCGGCTCTATGGCTACTTGAGTGCTGCTCTTCCACGAATGAGGTGCTTAAAATTAATTTATTTTATTTTAATTTAATAGTATTTTAATACAATTTTCAATCAGTCAGTGTGTTGTATCTATATTCAAATAAAGGGCAATTTCTATTCTATTTTTATCAATAGACTGCGGATCTTTATGCAAAATAAAAATTGTCTGTATCAATTGTAAGGAATAGAAACTAAATTGAACGTAATTTCTTCATTTAATGATTTGAATAGAGGAGAAATCATATATTGCCATCTTCAATTTAACTCTAGAACTACCGAGCAATAAACGCAATTGGCATATCTTGCCCTATAATAGTGAGGAAATTTCATTTATTTAGATTTCGTACCAATTCTGTTTAAATATGTACTTCTGTAGAGAAGTTCGCTAAAACAATTTCTCAGGAAAACATATTTATAGTTTTAATATTTCTAAAAGAACAAATCAGGAGCAAGTCATTTTGCCCCCCAACAATTTTGCAGATTGTTAGATCTAGTGTTAAAAAATTTTCCAACAGTTTTGTATTTCATCTACTCAATTTTGCTATAAATGCATTCAGATCCGCAGTCTATTTATCAATAAATAAGATTATTATTGTGCGTATGTGAGCGATATTGATCGATCAAAGATTGAAAGGATATGAATGATGTGTGAGAGTGCAAGAGGGATGCAGAATGGAAGAGTTGAAAGATATAAAAGTGCGAATGTAACGGCAGGATTTGAATGAGAGGCGAGTGGACTGTATAAAGGATTGAATAGAGAATAAGCAGATTTACAATAAATTAAACTGTATTTAGCACTATTGTAGCAAGATTGTCTAAACTTGTATGAATTTAACAATAATAAATGTGATGAATTTGCAAAGATGATTTTATGAGTGACAGAATATTTATTGCGCAACGATCAGCTGGTTTGATACAGAGAGAGAGTGAGGACGAGAACCGTTGTCTCTCACTTTTATTGTCTCGATCCATCTGGAAGTCCGTCACGCACCGGTGTTTCCGGTTGAGCGTTCGAGAACATTCCAGAAGGATCCAGACTGGGTTTCAGCCAATCATGCACTCGGCCTCTTGCCCGCGCGAGCCTTGATGGCAGACGCTCAGTGCTCGCGTTCGCGCGGGTCGCGCCGTGATTCGCAATCGGGTACACGCGATCGGAGAGGCGACATGGCGCACGCGCGCCATTCTCGAACAATTATAAAGTATGATATTTAGTTTCATTCAGTGTACCTAATTTTAACCGACTTCTAAAAACAGGGATCTTGTAAAGAAATTTGAATCTCGACATAATCGAGAATCCCGAAATTTGAATCTCGACCATCGAGATCTCTACATTTTCGGGTTGACCTGACCTGATTTGAACCACGAATTTTGATCTACCCTGTATGTGCTTCAAGATTTCTATGACTAAAATTAATAGTAAGAGTATTAAAAAACCTCTTTTATATGTTAAACATAACTTTTTGTATGTTAAACATGCAAACATGGTTTAATAGTCAGAACATTAACACAAAATTACAGTAGATATGAAAATAAATATTTATTTTTAAAAATAAAATATTTCTATATACTACAACTTTCTTCGATAGTATGTAAATTTACAATAAAGTTTCTTCGTGTTTTAGAAATTATACTTCATAAAATTAAGTTAAACTATTTATATCCGGGCAGCATTTATCTATGTCCATTGTCCATTAACCAATCTCAACGGTGCGAAAACATTTCCTAACAAAAACATCGATAAAACATGATACAAAATTATTTTGTTTCTGTATAAATAAAACAAAAATAAAATTCATTATAGTACACCTTGTAAGATACGGTTTGAGATTTGCTCGAAGGAACAGGAATAGGGATTTCTCTGGACACAGAATATATTTTCGAGAATTAGTTTCGTACATTGATAGTTTCGTGTGTTTTCAATAAGACCTTTGAATAAGGTTAGCAACGTATGTTTAGAATGATTTTACTAATACAAGGTTCCACCATCAGGCGTCCGGTTTATCTCAACCGTACTCTCCTTCTGGGGAATTGACGACGACTCGGATCCACCCTGGTTTCTTCTGCCCGCTCGGCGGCCGGCCTTCATGGCCGTCCTCTCCGAGACGTACAGAGGAACCAAGTGATCCTACTCTCAGGCGGCCAGGAAGCTATCCTGTTCTTTCCTCTCGGCGGGCGGCCGGCCTTCATGGCCGTCCTCTCCCATTTATCCAGAGAGGCGTCCAGGTGCAATGTCCTCTCCTTTGCTGCTGGGCGTCCGATAGCATTGCTTCGTACTCTCCCTAACCTATGGGCGGCCGTGGTCTTGCCTCGTCCTCTCCCAGCAGCTAGAGTAAGTTGCTCCGCGATATCCTACCAGTATTTATACTGAATCGTTGCTAACCCTATCAACAACGCGTTACTAGGGATTTAGAAGGTTCTCGACCATGTGGTCTTGAATATTCGGCCACGGCGCGATTCTTCTGTCATTCAGAGTGGTGCCGAGGCGCCCCTGGGGTTGTCTCGTCCCTCGTCGCGTTACAACCTTTAGTTATCTTTGTAAAAGTCATCGCATCATTGCGAAAAAAAATTATAACATGAAGTAGGAATTTTTCGGAATGAAATTGTAAAATCAGTCATTTTGACTGGCGTGGTAGATTTAGTGTTAATAAACCCATTTTGGCCGTTCCTTACAAATGGTAAAGCATGAAAAATGCCGTTACGGAGTGGCAGCTGTCTGACCCAGAATTAGCCGGCTAGATCTGACCCAGACTCCAATCCCTTTAGAGGTTTATGTTTATGACGTACAATTAGGCAAGTTGAGATTCGCAAGCGACTAATAATAATGGCTTACGGACATTTATTGATTCAGAAACGGTTGTACTGGCTTTCGTATTATAAACGTAAATACTAGACACTGCGTACCAAGTGTACTTAGCTGACTGACTGCCGCGCTATGTCTCATGGAAATTGAAGGGTTTTATTTGGGCCATTGTGTCCATGGAAAGAGTGTAATGAAGAAGGACGCGACAGAACACCCTAACGTACCGAAACATTTGGGTAATACAGGTAGTCTGTTGGTAAGAAAGAACTGGTTTTAGCTTAACTCGCATTTCCCTTTATTATAATTTAACCCTCTGCACTCGAAGCTATTTTAATTTGAAAATTAAACATTTCTTCCGACCTAGAATAATTCCATTCTATATATAATATATATACATATAATTTTTTAATTTTGTGGATACGAAATTGATATAATACCTCATACAATACTTAAATGTTTAATAATTGGTTAGATCCCAATATATTCAATAATGTAAATATTTTACAATATTTTGAATGATGGTACATCAATTTCTATTGGTGACTTGAGTCACCATTCGAGTGCTAAGAGTAGGATGGCTCTCATTTACCCTCGAACACTCATTTACCCTTTTTTACGGCATCCCCCAAAGTTGTCACAAATAACTAAAAAAAAATCTGTGTAATGTTTGGGTGGATGGGATAATGGAAAAACGTGCCCCAAGACGATTATACATTAAAATAATTAATTTATTGTACTAAAATCGTTTTTCTCGAATATCTTCTAAACTATTTACCGCGTCGTAAAAAAAAGTTACACAAAACCTGTGGATCTGAACAGGCTGCGTCTTTTATGTCGCATAAGAGCCACCCTAGTGTTTATGTCACATTGTATTACAATGATCAAAGTTTTCTATAGTGTCTAAGAAATATGAAATACTATGAAACAGTTGTATTGCTTATTGTAACATAACGCTAGCCCACACAATTCTTCGCAAACTGTTTGTGAGACGATTTTGGCTATGTTTACATCATAGTGCATTATACAGGGTGGAAATTATAAAGCGTTACAGTTGAAACTTTCCGAAAATATTGATTATACGCAAAAATGTTTCAGATGAAAGTTGTTCAATACCGAGGGGGACATCATGTGGTGGAACTTTTATTTTTCCCGGTAGACACACCAAGATGAGATGAAGGTCAACTTTATTTTTTTAAATGGAATGATACGTTTTTCTATCCACCATCAAATAGTGTGTTTCAAGACGAATTCAACGACCTATGACTCTAGGTTGTGCGTGCTCTATAAATATTAAAGAGGGAAGGAAAAGGAAAGGAGCGTTTCGTCCTAGACCCGCTAGAGGACTCATGCCTTAGGGTACGTGCAGAGTGGATCCGACGCCCGACCGTTCTGATGAGGTCAGAGGCATCGGTCCGACATTTCAAATCTAAATCTACGTATCTTACAAGGTGTACTATAATGAATTTTATTTTTGTTTTATTTATACAGAAACAAAATAATTTTGTATCATGTTTTATCGATTGTTAGGAAATGTTATCGCACCGTTGAGATTGGTTAATGGACAATGGACATAGCTGTCCCGGATATAAATAGTTTAACTTAATTTTATGAAGTATAATTTCTAAAACACGAAGAAACTTTATTGTAAATTTACATACTATCGAAGAAAGTTGTAGTATATAGAAATATTTTATTTTTAAAATATTGTTTATATAAATTGTTCTCGGGCTGTTCTCTATGGAGAGGTTTATGACAGATCATTACAATTGAGCTGGAAGTCGGCACTCTCTCGGACAGCACGTGTTGACTGTAAAGTAATTTTTAAATCACCAACATTATTAGTTCGACGCGTTAAAAACAGCCCTTCGAAAAACAGCTCCGCTGTCGATCGCCCAATAATGACCCGACCATTTGCACGCTCAATGTTTTATTGCACGTACCGAGAGCCTATACGCTATCCTACGTCGCACAGTGGTGCAAAATCCCAAAGACGTGGCAATAATTCGTTTTGCTACGGTAACTTCGATTTTTAAAAATCTGTGTATTGAAATACATTACAGTATTAATACATCGATCATAGATTATAATAGAACCTAAGCTGTTCCAGCCTTTAGTGAAACATGAACGTATCTCACAGAATTCTTTGAAATCTTGAAAATTGATGAGGTGTCACAAGTTTTTCATTAAACTATAACGGCCAAACTATAACAAAACGATGAAAATGAGTTTTGGGTACTCCTAGTGATACCATAGGTGTATTTAATAAAAATTATTTCAGTTGGAAATATATTTGTTTTCATAGTTTATTTTGCAATTGTTTTTTTAAACAGTTGCATTGCTATCATAGCAACAGAAAATTGAAAAATAAAAATGTGCTCTTTATGGACCCGTTTTTAAAAACACGGATTCTTCAAAATTGGTGACATGAAAATTGTTTGAAGTGAACGCTGCACTGTCCGATGTCGGGCAAAAAACAAAATGATTTGTTTTTCCTGCGACCATCATCCGACGTCGAGACTCCATGGGGGTCCCATTGGACCCTTCTCGAAGCACTTAAAAAGGTTCGACTGCCGCTTTCCTCGACCGTTTCGTTCGATGTCGGGCCCACTGTGAACATCTCTTCCGACGAAATCGGCCGTCCGACATCAACACATGCCTCCTGAAATGCTCGTCGGTGTGCGCCGAAGTCGGACTCGGGCGAAAAACGGATCCACTCTGCACGTACCCTTAGACGTTGGGACATCGGAAGGCAGTGCGTCAGAGGAGAAAGCGAGCCGGCGGAGGAGAAAGTTCCTCGGTTCCTCCTTCTGGCATCACTGCGACAGATTTCATTTAGCGCTCGATCGAAATCAGCGTCCCCGCAGAGTCAATCGGTCAGATCGCTTAGCAGCTCGACACACGACAATGGAAAGTGGAAACGCCGAAGTGCACGGGTCGCGTCAAAACGTTCGCGCTTCGACAGAAATGAAACTTCTTTGCTGAAGAGGTAACAATTTTCTAGCGTTACGATACGAGCCTCATCTTTTTAACACTAAACCTACCGAGCTCTAAAAGCAATTAAAATATTTCAGCTGATAAAAATGACAAGGCTCTATTTATTTAGATCTCGCATAATTTTTAATACAATATGTGCATGGACGAAAAAATTTATCGAATCAATTTCCATGTATGCAACTTCATAATTTCAATCATTATAAAATGAAAAATATGAAACCGGTGATTTGACCGACGGTGGTAGGCTTAGTGTTAATATTATGTAATGCTTCCTATCTGATGATTTGGTTTATATTTTATATGCATTATTTTCGCTTGTTGGCTATTATTTTCCGTTTATTGTATCTTATTAATTTTGCTCATTTTTTACGTTTGCTGAAATTATCTACGAATCTGAGAAAACTCACTCACAACAGTTATTATACGTGGCGCTATCGAGAGTCACGAGTATTGATGGACTGTACATTGTCACACCTCGAGATGATCCAATTTTTTATCATGGAAGAAGAGCATCAACATCAACAGCAGATTTACAGGCAGAATTCAAAAGACTGAGTCTCAACAAACTACAAACAGTGGGACAACTAGTACTCGACTTCATATCTAACAAAAAAGGCATTTCGGTATTTTCACTCAATTGTCAAAGTTTAAGATTACACGCACCAGATTTACAAGATGAAGTTGCAAGAAAATCAACGTCTTTGGTGCTGAGTGAAACTTGGTTGAAACAAGGCGAAAAGGTGGATATACCGAATTTCGATTGTATTGTCACATTTAAAAGAGAACAAGAGAGAGCCGCTGGTGTAGCTATTTACCGAAATACAGCTCATCAGTCAATCACTATCACTCCACATATAGCTATATCTCTTCGACAAATGAATGCAATAGATGTGAGTATATGTATCATTGGAGATATCTGTGCTGCAAGATGTCATATTGATAATGGACAATTCGTGTTAATTGTTGCTGTGTATATATCACCTAACAGGAAGCTTGATGATATTATTAAATTCATTCGTCACGTATTATTACCATACACACCAGGTGATGCAGCATTACTAAAAAAGAACTGGGGGACTCTACCAATGATAATGAGCGGTGACTTTAATGCCCAGTTCTCCAAACCTGAAAGTCAACCTCTCATTGACTTTTTGGCTAGAGAATTCAATTTAAAAATTGACAATAATGTCAATATACCAACTACCAGATCGGGTACAACAATTGATGCTGTATTTTCTAGGAACTTAGAACGTTATTAAATCCCAAACGTGTCGTATTTTAGCTATCATAAACCAATTGTCACTATGATAGACACTGATAATTCTGCAGATATAGATAATTCTGCGGATAAATAATCATGCCTTAAAATAATTTCATTTCTTTTTAATTATGAAAATTTCGCATTCATAACGAAAGAACCGTAGCACTAATAATATGCATACTAATAATTTATCTGTATCTATATTTATTTATGAAAATTTCGCATTCATCACGAAAGAACCGTTGCACTAATGCAGACTAAACCGCAGACTAATAATTTATCTGTATTGTTCGAGATTGACGCGCGTGCGCCATGTCGCCTCTCCGACTGCGAATCACGGCGCTACCCGCGCGAACGCGAGCACTAAGCGTCTGCCATCGAGGCTCGCGTGGATAAGAGGCCGAGTGCGTGATTGGCTGAAATCCAGTCTCGATCCTTCTCGAACACTCAACCGGAACCACCGGTGCGTGACGGACTTCCAAAGGGATCGAGACAATAAAAGTGAGAGACAACGGTTCTCGCACTCACTCTCTCTGTGTTAAGTCAGCTGATCGTTGCGCAATAAATATTCTGATACACGTGAAATCATCTTTGCAAATTCGTCGCATTTATTACTGTTAAATTCATACACGTTTAGACAATCTTATTACAATAGTGCTAAAATACAGTTTAATTTATTGTAAATCTGCTTATTCTCTATTCAATCCTTTGTACAGTCCATTCGCTTCTCATTCAAATCCTGCCGTTACATTCACACTTTCATATCTTTCAATTCTTCCATTCTGCATCCCGTTTGCACTCTCACACATCATTCATATCCTTTCAATCTCTGATCGACCAAGATCGCTCACACTCGCACATTTGTGGTCCTTCGAGCCGGATCTCCACGTTTTTGGCAACCTTCCTTCCACGGATTTACAAGTCAGTGTTCAATTCAGTGGTGAACTCAGTGCTCTTCTTGTGAGAAATCCAGCGAACCAGCCGCACCTGAAGATGGAATACACAACAGAAGAGCTGCTCCTTAAGCAGAAGCAGGTTGGAGGAAAAATCAGTCGCCTCATGGACAATTTTAAAAAGTCTGTCCCGCAAGCAAAGATGAACGTAAGTGACGTTGAAACCAGGCTCGAACTCCTCGAAGGTTACTGGACGCTGTTTCAACAAAACCATGATTTATTAACGTACCGTCACAAAGCTGCGACCAAGGACAGCGAATACGTGAAGACAGACATGGCTGAAACAGTGGAGGAGGCCTATTTGCAGCAAAAGAGCCGATTGCGCGACTTGACACGACAATTTAGCGAAGGCAACGAGAAAGCATCGACTCAGGGTCCAGTCGAAGATGCATCAAGCTCTGGATCAGCTTCTCTTCCACGGATGCAACTACCGTAATTCAGCAGGGAATACGTCAATTGGCCTTCATTCAAGGATCGTTTCTTGTCCATGATCGAGCGGAATAAACGACTGAGCGAAGTAGACAAGCTCCACTACTTAAAGGGCAGTCTTCACGATCAGGCTGAAGACCTCATAAAGGACCTGCCAACGACGAACGAGAATTATGTGAAGGCGTGGAACATCCTTCAGGAGCATTATGAGAACAAGCGAATTCTCGTGCGATCCTGTCTCGACAAGATGGCAGCGCTTCCTAAAATGAAAGAAAGCTCAGTGCAGAAAATGAATCAGATCCAGAAGGGAGTCTCCTCAGTCGTCAACACCCTCGAAGATCTAGGAAGGCCAATCGATAAAACAGAAGATTGGTTCGTTCACTCAGTAGTGAATTTATTCGATCCGAAGACCAGAGAGAAATGGGAAGTGTTACCGTCAGCAGTGATCCACCGTCCTTTGCAATTCTGAAGAGCTTTATGATCAAGAGGCTCCAGATGATGCAGGCATCAACAAGCACATCAGCCTCTGATCCGAACCACGGCACCTCTCAGAATCACTCCAGATACGACAAGACAAGATCAACTCAGGGCTTCCCCAAGGCAAAATCAGCTGCAACAAGCAAAGCCAAGGTCCATCACACAGAGAAGAAACAGCGCCAGATTGTGTGTGTGATATGCAGCAAGGACCATTACCTCATGCATTGTCCATCGTACCAGGGAAACTCAGCGGAGGAACGGAGGAAAATCATGGAAAAACACCAACTTTGCAGCAACTGTCTAGGCAAACACGCTATTGCTGCTTGCCCTTCCACAAAGGGCTGCTTCTCATGTGGAGAATGTCACCCTACAACGCTCCATGACGCGTTCAAGGTCGACTCCAATCACCAGAAGACATCCCATCACGCACAGGATTGTCGCAATAAGTCTGGTGAAGTATTACTGGCAACTGCAATCATAAATGTTTCAGATCATTTCGGCCAACGCCAAACAGTCAGAGCGCTCATTGATCAAGGCTCTGAGATCACTATGATGAGTGAAGGGCTTGCTCAGCGGCTTCAATTAACTCGGTCTGCGGCGTCAGTTGACATCTTTGGGGTCGAAGGACAGCAGCTCGCGAGGGCTAGAGGAAAGGTGACGCTGGACATCTCTGCATCCAAGGTGGACGAGCCAATCAAGGCCACTGCAGTGATCCTTCCGAAACTCACGGCGTACACTCATGGCCGTACCAGTCTGCATCGGGAGTGGAAACATCTGAGAGGATTGCAGTTAGCCGATCCCTCTCCAGCTAGCGGGGCTCCCATAGAAGTTCTAATCGGCACTGACGTTTTTCCTGCGATAATAAAGGAGGGAATCAAGAAAGGCGCATCAAACCAGCCAGTTGGGCAACTCCCCATTTTCGGCTGGATCATCACCGGGATGGCTGGGGCAACTTCCAGATCCATGCACGTCCAAGTGCATCAGACGAGCGTTGGTGACACTCTGAGCTCGCTCGTGCGGAGATTCTGGGAGCAGGAGGATCTCTCGGACACGGCTTCTTCGTGGACGACAGAGCAGGAGTGTGAAAACCATTTCGCTGCAATTCACACTCGCACTCCAGAAGGTCGTTATCAGGTCAGGCTCCCCTTTAAAACAGCAGCCTGGCAATCACTTAAACGGATGGAGCACCGGTTCAAGGGAAATGAGGAGTTCAGGGACCGGTACTGCGACTTTATGAACCAGTACAAGGAACTCGGGCACACGTCGCTGGCCAACAGAACACCAAATGAGAAGCAGGCTCACTATCTTTCGCACCACGGGGTTCTGAAACCAAGCAGCTCCACCACGAAACTCAGAGTGGTCTTCAATGGGTCATGGTCCGAGTCATCTCAATCGTCGCTCAACGATGCTCTTCATGTAGGTCCAAACTTGCTGCCTTCGCTCGCTGACGTGATTCTCAGATGGCGTAAACACCAATTTGTGGTGACGGCAGACATCACCAAGATGTACCGCCAAATATTGGTTCATCCAGTGACCGTGACTTTCAACTCCATACTCTGGAGACAAGCAGAAACACAAGAAGTGCGTGAATATCGTTTGAACACAGTCACTTACGGACTCGCTTGTGCCCCTTATTTAGCGGTCCGGACACTGCGTCATTTGGCAGACGACGAAAGCACTCGGTATCCCAAAGGTGCACGTGCTCTCAAGCAGTGCATGTGCTCGATGCCTACGTCGATGACGTCCTCACAGGAGCTGATACAATCTCAGCGTTGAGGGACACTACCGATCAACTTCAACAGCTGTGCATGGCGGGCGGCTTCTTTCTCCAGAAGTGGGCATCCAATGTAGTCAATTTGCACCAGGTCACTGCGGAAAGAGTTCAGGGCACAGCTACTCGGTCCACACATGAGAAAGAACCGAAGATATGGACAGACAACACTCATACAGCCCTCGGACTCCAATGGTCTCCTCACGATGACAGCTTCCAATTCGCCATCGCTGATGCCGCCCACCAATGACCAACCAAGCGCAGTGTGATCTCCAAATCGGCCCAGCTATTCGATCCACTGGGATGGTTAACTCCTGTCATCGTGCCCGCCAAAATAACCATACAATCCACATGGCTGCTGGGGCTCAACTGGGACGATCCACTACCTTCCACATTGACTGACGATTGGGTGTCCTTTTGCGCTGAATTAAAGCTGCTCGAGCAGGTGAGGGTACCACGACCTCTGTTTCACAGCGCACACCATAAGCAGAGGGAAATACATGGTTTCGCTGACGCTTCGGAACGAGCGTATGGAGCGCTACCTAAGGATGAAGAACAAGGATGAACAGTGGAGAGTCACACTAATCACGGCAAAAAGTAAGGTAGCACCAATAAAACAGATCTCATTACCACGATTAGAACTTTGCGCAGCACACCTCCTCGCTCGATTGGCACAGCGAACCATCGCAACACTGGACATCAACGACACAGCGGTGCACTTATGGTCTGAATCCACAGTCACCCTAGGATGGATTCAGGCATATCCGAGCAGGTAGAAGACCTATGTGGCGAACAGAGTTGCAGACATTCAGAGACGAGTTCCCGATGCGCAGTGGCATCACGTGGCTGGCATCGACAATCTAGCTGACTGCGCATCGCGAGGGCTCTCTCCATCTCAGATGCTGCAATGGACCTTGTGGTGGAATGGCCCCAAATTCCTTCTTCACGAGGAACACTTCGCACCATCAAGATCGAACGACCACCTACCAGAAGAAAGGGGACCCGTAGTTGCCATCACGAGCCAGGCCAGAGAGAATGTCGAGGAGAATGGCATCCTGACGAGATTCTCCTCACTCACCCGGTTACTTCGCGTCACAGCATGGTGTCGACGATGGCTCAATCGTCGACGCAACACATCACCAGTCACTACCAGCACCAACACTCTCAGCGAAGCACCGTCTCCAGTCTTGTCTGCAACAGAATTAGAAGAGTCAGAGAGAACGTGGATTCAACTAGTCCAGAAGGTTAACTTCGGAGATGAGATCAAAGCTCTCGCAGCAGGACGATGCATCCCATCACGGAGTATCCTCTCATTTCTGTCAGCAGTACTGGGCAGCGACAAATTGTTGAGGGTTCGAGGACGTCTGGGCAAGGCTCAGTTAAACCCAGACGAGGTGCATCCGATTATACTGCCTTCCAAGTCTCATTTCACGCGTCTTTGCATTGATTTCAGTCATCGACAGACTTTGCATGGAGGTGTCGAAACCACTCTGGGGACTATACGTCAGCGGTTCTGGATTCCTCATGGTCGGTCAAGGGTCAAGGCAGTGATCCACAGATGTGTCACTTGTCTGCGATGGCGGGCGGAACCAGGTCGCCAGCTAATGGGTCAATTGCCGGATCACCGTGTCACTCCAGCGCGTCCCTTTCATAATACCGGAGTGGACTATGCCGGTCCAATTTGGCTGCGGATGTCCCCAGGGCGTGGTCACAAGGCAACCAAGGCCTTCCTTGCAGTCTTCATCTGTATGATGACCAAGGCTGTACATCTCGAAGTGGTGTCCAGCTATTCATCAGAGGCATTCCTGGCTGCTTTCCGACGGTTTATCTCTCGTCGAGGTCCCTGTGCGCACATGTACAGCGACTGCGGGACGAATTTCCTGGGAGCAGACAAGGAGTTGCGACGTCTCTTCATCGTCAACAGTCTGGGAAACAGAGACATCCGAAATCAGATGAGCGTCACACGGACTCAGTGGCACTTCAACCCATCAGCTGCGCCCCACTTCGGTGGCTTATGGGAGGCCGCTGTCAAATCCACCAAACACCATCTGCGGCGAACAATAGGAGAAACTCGGCTCACGTTTGAGGAGATGACCACCCTCCTCACACAAATCGAGGTGTGCCTTAACTCAAGGCCAATAGCTGCACTTTCAGATGATCCCACAGACTTGTCGGCATTAACTCCAGGACATTTCCTTGTAGGCACTGCATTGAACTCGCTTCCGGAACCGTCATTGCTGGATCAAGAGGTCAACCGGCTCACACGATGGCAGCTGGTTACGCAAATGAAAGATCAATTCTGGTTGAGATGGCATCGAGAATATCTGCAATGTATTATCGCCGGAGAATTTTCCCCGCCCTCTCAATGGCCACTTGCACGAGTGAAGGAAGTCTATCCAGGAGGCGATGGGAAAATCCGTATCGTGAAAGCGGTCACTGCAACCTCCGAGTTCGTAAGACCGATCCACAAACTCATTGTATTGCCGATTGATGCAAACGTTCGATAACCGCATCGATCCACCATAACACGCGGACGGGCTATTCACTTCCACTGATCATTTACAACTGCGTAGTACGCGTACTATGCATTCAGCGCAAGCGCGGTTCATTAATGACGCCGTCCGTGACGTCACGCGTAACCTCTCTCGCGAGCATCGTACACACTTGGTATTCGCGATAGAAATGTTGTCAGTTCACTCATTAAACACTGTAGAATTCACTATGCTTCACTGTACCACAATCACAAGTAACAATCCGCACGTAATCTTCTTCTTTTACACTCGCGGAAATTCGACAAGTCGAGGCGGGCGGCATGTTCGAGATTGGCGCGCGTGCGCCACGTCGCCTCTCCGATCGCGTGTAGCCGACTGCGAATCACGGCGCGACCCGCGCGAACGCGAGCACTGAGCGTCTGCCATCGAAGCTCGCGCGGGCAAGAGGCCGAGTGCGTGATTGGCTGAAACCCAGTCTCGATCCTTCTGGAATGTTCTCGAACGCTCAACCGGAACCACCGGTGCGTGACGAACTTCCAGAGGGATCGAGACAATAAAAATGAGAGACAACGGTTCTCGCACTCACTCTCTCTGTGTTAAGCCAGCTGATCGTTGCGCAATAAATATTCTGATATACGTGAAATCATCTTTGCAAATTCGTCGCATTTATTGTTGTTAAATTCATACATGTTTAGACAATCTTATTACAATAGTGCTAAATACAGTTTTATTTATTGTAAATCTGCTTATTCTCTATTCAATTCTTTGTACAGTCCATTCGCTTCTCATTCAAATCCTGCCGTTACATTCACACTTTCATATCTTTCAATTCTTCCATTCTGCATCCGTTTGCACTCTCACACATCATTCATATCCTTTCAATCTCTGATCGACCAAGATCGCTCACACTCGCACATGTATCTATATTTATTTATGAAAATTTCGCATTCATCACGAAAGAACCGTTGCACTAATAATATGCATACTAATAATTTATCTGTATCTATACCTAATAAGCAAGAAGTTTCACTTCGGTCGCGCGTGGACTCACGCACATGATTTTTTGTTTGAGTTAGTGTTTTTGCTTATGTCCTTCTACTACATTTGTTTCATTGCTAAAACTTTCATTAATTTTCGTACATTGTTTTAAGGGTACAGTTTTTCCGGTTGCTGCTGGAAGCTGTTGCTATTGCTGAAGGTATTGCTTTGCGATTGCTACCACTGTTGCTGTTGCTGTGGGCCGAAGTTGCGTAAGTTCTTACAAACCATAAAAATGCCACACACCATACATGCAATTTTATCACCGACTATCGGAGTAGTTTCATACACCCTTATTTTAGTGTTATTATAATAATGATGATTATTGTACAAATTAACAAATAAGAAATTCTTATTCAAGGTAATTTAGAAAAGGGAAAGGTCACTGCTACCAGACGAGACGCGGAGATCGCTATTCAAATGTGGCTGGAAAGGGCGGCGGATAGAATAGCGGCCGGACTCAACAAAAAGTTTTTATTTTTATTTTTATTGTTATTTTTATATTATTATTCTTGCACTTTCTATTCTCCGTTTAATAAAGCTTTCTCTATTTAAATAAACCATGTATTCTGCGAGTTGATTCATATATATATATATATATTTCTTATAATTAAACTTCATTATATATATGTGATTTGTCATGCGAAAAGGGACTGGGACCCTTCCAGTCTCTTATTTTCACATGACTTTTTATGAACGTCCCATTCAAGACATCTCGAATGTCCTACGAACGTCTTCCGAACGGCCTCCGAACGTCTTCTGAACGGCTTATGTTACAAAACTGTACGTCTAAAAGTCGTCTAAAAGACGTCTTAAAGTCATCTAAAAAACTTTTTAGACGTCTAATGGACATTCTTAGGACGTTTTTAGGATGTACGGTTTTGTAACACAAGCCGTTAAGAAGACTTTCGTAGGCCGTTCGGAATACGTTTGTAGGACATTCAGTACATCCATAAGATACCTTGAATGTCCGACAGCAGACGCATTTAAGACGTCTTTAAGACGTCTCTGTGCTATCTGGGGACGCTACCCTTAAGAATGTAACGCGACGAGGGACGAGACAACCCCAGGGGCGCTAGACCGCCTCCTGAGTGACAGAAGAATCGCACCATGGCCGAATCTTCGAGAAAACCACATGGTCAAGAATCTTCTAAACACCTAGTAACGCGTTATTGATAGGGTTAGCAACGATTCAATATAAATACTGGTAGGCGCCTGTGGGAGAGGACGAGGTAAGACCACGGCCGCCCATAGGTTAGGGAGGGTACGAAGCAATGCTATCGGACGCTCAGCAGCCCAGGAGAGGACAGGGATTGCACCTGGACGCCTCTCTGGACTAATGGGAGAGGACGGCCATGAAGGCCGGCCGCCCGCCGAGAGGAAAGAATAGGGTAGGTAGCTTCCTGGCCGCCTGAGAGTAGGACCACCTGGTTCCTCTGTACGTCCCGGAAAGGACGGCCATGAAGGCCGGCAGCCGAGTGGGCAGAGGAAACCGAGCGAATCCGAGTCGTTGCCATTTCCCCAGAAGGAGAGTACGGTTGAAATAAACCGGACGCCCGATGGTGGAACCTCATATTAGCAAAATTATTCTAACCATATGTTGCTAACCTTCTTCAAAGGTTTTATTGTAAAATACACGAAACTTCCAATGTTTGAAACTAATTCTCGAAATATATTCTGTGTCTAGAGAAATTCCTATCCCTGTTCTTGTGAAAACTCCAACCTCAACCCGTATCCTACAAGAATCATAAAATTTTGTGTAATTTTCTCAACGAACAATGTATGTGCGTCGCGACGTCGACAACTATTTTAGCGACGGTTAAACGACGCGGAGGAATTTCAATGGTTGAAATCCTGTCAAAGATGTATAGTGGACTGTATATGGAATGAATGAATCGAGACGTGTCGCTGATGGTTGACCAAGTGTATTTTAGCAGTAACAGAGATGTACAGTTTGCGATATTGCTAGTGCGACGGTTACTAAGCTTCAAACTTCTCAAGCGAAACGGAAAAAAGGCTAGGAGTGGAAAAATAGAGAGTGGGGGGAATGTGTAGGGGTGGTCAGCAGATAAGGGAAAAAACCGTTGGTACATCTTGGGCCCTTGGAGGAGTTTAGGGTTGGTACAAAATGTGATTTTTACAACTAGCGGAATTTTGGGTTTTACCAATTCGGACCGACTGGCGGCGGTTTATTACGATACCCCTCGAACATGCGGAAGTAGTAAACCTCTGTACGGTGCCCCATGCGCCCGCACAGAGAACCCCCAAATACGGTGTTCCGTATGGGACGGAACAAACTGTTGGGGAGCCGTGTGGATCAATCCATTAAAACGTGTTCCCTGTCCCGATAACTATATGTTTTATTCATATAAATATACTTATACATAAAAGTAATACATAATACTCTTTATCATTCGTACGTTCACTCTCTTTATGCTCAGATCACTCTCGAATGTTCTCGCGACGCCACCGCTTGGCGTCCCCCCTCTATCTGGCCATAAGGGCCGTACGCGTGAGTAGCGGTACCCTGCTCTATTTATCATCTATCAATTCCCCCCTCTGGGTACCGATACTTGCGTATCGGTAAATACGGTGTTCCGTATGGGACGGAACATGCTCCCCCCGTTGATCGATATGATCGATCAACCTATATCGCATATGTTATGATACTACAACTATCGTCTAATCCTGTTTTCTACATGTGTTTCGCAATGTAGGCTATAAGTAAAAATCTTGAAAGTATCCATAGAAAATATTCTACTGTTAGTATTACACAAGTGGAAATGTCTTATATACGATGATGGATGTATAAGTGCACGCGTTGTATGGTAATCCTTAATCCTAATTATGGCTATAATATACATGAATTATGAACTACGTCGGTTCAATAGGTAACGGTGCCAAATTTTTTAGAGCATGCTTGTAAATGCCATGTGGTGTTTGAATGGTGACCACGCGGACCACGCCATCCTCTCCAGGGTGGACGGCAACTATGCGTCCTACTTTCCATTGAAGGGGTGGGCAATTATCATCTCTAATTGTCACCAGGGTCCCTTCCTTGATGTTCGTGACATCTCCTGTGTGCCATTTGCTTCTGGTATGCAGCTCCTGTAAATATTCTGTCTGCCACCTTCTCCAGAAATGTTGCTTAATTTTCTGGATATGCTGCCAAAGTGACAGCTTGTTCGTTTGCATATCGACAAAATTGTGCTCCGGTATGCTTGCTAACGACTCACCTATAAGGAAATGGTTGGATGATAGTACCAGGAAATCATTGGGATCAGAGGATATAGGTGTCAGAGGACGTGAATTGAGTATTGATTCGATCTCAACGATTAGAGTGTAAAATTGCTCGTACGTAAACATAGCATCACCTACTGTCTTGTGCAAATGTTTTTTAAATGATCTAACTGCAGCCTCCCAAAGGCCGCCGAAATGTGGAGAACGAGGAGGGGAGAAATGCCACTCTACATTTTCCTGCGTTAAAAACTGATGGAACTTGTCTTTATATTCATTCGATAATAGGAATTCCCGAGTTTGTCTGATTTCATTTTTTGCGCCTACGAAATGCGCCGTTATCTGAATAAATATGACGAGGTTTTCTTCTTCTTGCGATAAACCGTTTGAGAGCTCCTAGACACGATTCCGTTGTCAAATCGGTGGCCAATTCTAAATGGATTGCCTTTGTCGCAAAACAAACGAAAACTGCGACGTAGCATTTCAATTTGCTTTGGTTTCGGAACTTCTTTTCTTTAATAAGAAAGGGTCCGCAGTAATCTACTCCTACGGTTTCAAATGGGCGTGTTCGCACAATCCATTATGTATTGTGGTGTCTTGGGATTATATTTGCAACATTGAATGCACTTATGTAACAGTTGTCTTACAATGCTTTTGCCAGCTATCGGCCAATATTTTTTCCTTACCATGTATAAGGTGGCTTGTGTCCCCGAATGAAGTTGTTTTAAATGTACCTGCCTAATTATTAATTCAGTAACGTGGTGCTTGTGCGGTAATACTATGGGATATTTCTGGTCATACCTGAGTAGGGCATGTTTTAACCTGCTACCGACCCTTATAATCCTGTTATTGTCTATAAATCGGTTTAAACTGATTAACTTGCTCTTTCTATTGACACCCTTGCTATCGACCCTTATAATCCTGTTATTGTCTATAAATGGGTTTAAACTGATTAACTTGCTTTTTCTATTGACGCTCTTGCCGTTTTCTAAATTGTTTAATTCAGATGGGAATGTTTCTAACTGAACTAACCTGATTATTCGAAAGTGAGCATTTTGAATTTCCGATATTGACAATGGGCCTGTGCCCTTCGTACTATTGCGTTTTATGTTATTATAGAAACGAAAAATGTATGCTACAATTTTATTTAAATAATCGATGGACGAGTATTTTCTTAGTAGATCTACGTTTGGATGTGTAAGTAACGTTATGGAACGTCTTTTCTCTAAAATTTCTATTTCCTGCAACTGTCTAATTGGCCAATGACACTCGTCTAATGCTAACCAATGTAGACCAAATTTCCATATTGTATTTTTTATGAGCTGGGAAGGCAGTTGTCCTCGCGAGACAAAATCCGCAGGATTGTTTGCTGTTGCGATATGGAACAAATTCTCTGGATGAACCGCAGTTTGTATTTCGTTGACTCTATTCGCAACAAACATTTTTAACTGATGCGGTGGTGTCCCTATCCAATGCAATGTAATAGTGGAGTCGGACTAAAATCTAATTTGCTTGAATTCCATCTGATAAAAAGCCTTCCTAACTTCCTTGTACAATTCCAGAAGGAGCCTGGCCGCACAAAGTTCGAGACGCGATAACGAAATCGTTTTCAACGGTGCGACCCTGGACTTTGCACATAGTAAGTGTACCGCATGTTGTCCGCGTTCGTCGGTGGACCTAATGTAGATGCATGCGCCGTATGCTCTCTCGCTGGCGTCGCTAAACCCGTGGAGCTCTAGCTGTGTCATGTTTTGTATAGCGGTTCGGCGCGATACAGTGAAGCTGTTTAATAAATGTAGTTCAGCTTTTATCTCCAGCCACGATTGTTTTATTGTCTGGGGAACTGGTTCGTCCCAATCAATTGCTGTTTTCCACAATTCTTGCATGATAATCTTGGCTTTGATAACTACCGGCACAAGTAAACCGAGAGGGTCAAACAATTGTGCAATCTCTGATAGAAGCACTCTTTTGGTAATCCGAGCTAGTTCGGGTGACAGTTATTTAATTGATCTGGTCGCTAGCTGGATTCCAATAAACGCCTAATGTCTTTTTTGTCTGTGATGGATCTAGGCACAGTGATTCTTGTTGATTCTGTATTTGCAAATCCGCAATCAATCTTGTGTCATTGGAGGTCCATTGTCGCAAATGGAAACCTCCTGCCTGAGCTAATGCTATACATTGTTTTTTCAATTCTAAAGCACTTTCCAAACTATCTGTTCCTGTCAGTAAATCGTCAATGTAGAAGTCTCTCATAAATATTTCTGCAGCTACAGGGAATTTCTTTGCTTCATCCTGAGCCAATTGCTTCAAGCTATGCGTGCTTAAAAATGGTGCTGGCGCGGTGCCGTAAGTGACGGTGTTTAAGCGATATGTTTTGATCGATTCAGACATCGAATCCCGCCATAGAATCTTTTAATAATTCCGGGTGAATTACAATTTGCCTAAACATTTTTTCTATATCCGCTATTAGAACAAACGCATGCTGACGAAATCGAATAAGGATGGAGAACAAAGTATCCTGTATCGTAATGCCAATTAACAAGGTGTCGTTCAATGATAGGCCCGAATTGCTTTTCGTTGAGGCGTCGAATACCACTCTAACCTTTGTGGTCGAACTAGATTCCTCTACAACCGCGTGGTGTGGCAAATAGTATCCTACGTTGTCCTGATCGTCCTTTACTTCCGTCATATATCCCAATTCTAAATATTCCTTTAAAAATTCCACGTATTGCGTTTTCAACTTTAAATTTAATTGTAGTTTACGCTCTAAACTATAAAATCGCCTTAAGGCCATCGTCTTTGAATTACCGAGATGTTACCGTCCTTGTTCGTTACGCGTTGTATGATTTATGAAATGGGTTTCACACTCTCTATCCTCCGCGGACAAGAAAGTCTTATCTGGAATTTCTTCTATTGCCCAGAACCTACTGATTTGTGTATCAAGAGACATGGCCACATGACAAACTCTATGTAATCTGCCTTGCTTGCTTGTTTTGTAACAATCAGTTTCACCAATGACTATTCATCCTACTTGCGTGTTTTGCAAAATAACCGAGGGTTTATCTAATTTAATTCGACCAGTTTCTAATAAATCATAAAACAACGTATTACCAATGAGCGCATCTATCTCTCCTGGTTTGTGGAAATCGGGATCTGCTAATTCTAAGTGTCTCGGGATATTTAAATCTCTCAGGTTTACCTGTCGCAACGGCAGCATACCCGTAATCGATGGTAGCGCAATAAATGTTACCTGAGTTTCGAATGGGCTATTGTGCGATTTTATGCTCGTTTTAACCGAATATTTCGAACTTGTATTGACTTCCCCTAAGCCGGAAAACCATATTATGTTTGTGCAATTGTAACCTTTCCGCGAGTCTATGTGTAATAAAGTGTGTTTGCGAACTATCTAACAAAACACGACACGTGTGCTCCTTATTGTATTTGTCTAAAATGTTAATTTGTGCTGTGCCCAGCAGAACTTCCGAATCATAAGAAGCGGTCAATGTAGTCTTGATTGTTTCCGCGGACGTTGATGGTGCGGAAACGGTCTGTCTGTTATTGTCTGTCACGTTTTGTGTCTCGGTTGTAAAATGAAGTAAGGTGTGATGTTTCCGTTCACATTTACGGCAATTTCCTAAACGACAATTTGCCACGATATGGTTCGGGCGTAAACAATTTATGCAAAGTTTTCCCTTTTTTACTATGTCTAAACGATCGCGAACTGCTAGCTGAAGAAACTTTGAACATGCGTAAATTGGGTGTTCCCCTTTGCAAACTATACAAATTTGTTTCCGCTCGTTTGTCGGCACGAGCGGTTGCGAACCTGAGACTTTGCTCGTATATGGTATCCTGTATCGTATTCGTTTTGGTAGTACTTAAAGTTCCCGCCCCGAAGTCCTCTCTGCGGGCATGTTTATTAATAAAATCTAATAATTGTGTAAATTTGGGAATATCTTCGTCCTCTAACGTACGTTCCCACGCGCGACGTGTATTTTTATCTAGCTTACTAGACACGATGTATATTAATATTGTATCCCAATGCTCTGTGGGTTGCTTTGCGGCCTTCAACGCGTTTACGTGAACTTGAGCCTGCTCTGCCAATTGTCTAAGATTTACTGTGTCTCGAGTGATCTCCGGAAGATCGAGTAAAAGCCTTAAATGGGCGTTCATGATTTTTCTTGGCTTGTTGCATCGTTTGCATAATAAATCCCAAGCCACCAAATAATTACCTTCGGTCGCGTTTAACGAATCGATTACTGCGGTAGCCTCTTCACGAAGCGCATTTTTAAGAAGGTGAAATTTCTGCACACCGATTAATTCATCGTTATCGTGAACTAAGGATTTAAATGTGTCATGAAAACTGTGCCACTCAATCGGTTGTCATCGAAAGGCTTAATTTCTATTTTACGCAAAAATGAACTTGTTTGTCTCGTTGTATTTGGCGAAGTTACAACCCGGTTCACGGACTCTGGTTTGTCGGTACCACGTAATCTCTTTAATCTATCGCTAACTATTTCCGCGGCCTTATAATAGTGTTCCTCAAACGTTTCCCAGAGATATGACAGCAAACGCGTCAATTGAGCTTTATTACTAGCGCGCTGCTTTCTCAACGACTTAAGGTCAGCCGATTCCAACGAAAAACTCATATTGTCGAGATCGAAACAATTGGATATGAAGGACAAAGACAGAAAATGGATCGTTAGCACTCACCGATACAAAGTTTGCGATAATGCTGTCTCTGGATACTGCTGTCTTTGGATACTGCTGTCTCTGTATACTGCTGTCTCTGGATACTGCTGTCTTGGATACTGCTGCTGCTGCTGCTGTTGCTGTTGCTGCTGATGGGGTGACGATGCAATCCAGTTGCCTTGTATGACGGTTGCACCGCCGTCGATCACCACTGTCCTACTGCAATCCACTGACCCGCTTGGATGATGTCGTCCGTTCGGGAGCGTCGTGGGTTCGTCGGATGCCGTGGAACTGCTTTCTGGATGAACTTCCCCGATCAGTTTCCTTCAGCGATTCTCGTACAAAGTCTCCCCAAATGGAGCACGAGGTTGTATGTTGTAGCCGAAACTACACTATCACCTTCACACGATCCGGCTCGAAGGACCAAAAACTGTATGTGCGTCGCGACGTCGACAACTATTTTAGCGACGGTTAAACGACGCGGAGGAATTTCAATGGTTGAAATCCTGTCAAAGATGTATAATGGACTGTATATGGAATGAATGAATCGAGACATGTCGCTGATGGTTGACCAAGTGTATTTTAGCAGTAACAGAGATGTACAGTTTACGATGTTGCTAGTGCGACGGTTACTAAGCTTCAAACTTCTCAAGCGAAATGGAAAAAAGGCTAGGAGTGGAAAAATAGAGAGTGGGGGGAATGTGTAGGGGTGGCCAGCAGATAAGGGAAAAAACCGTTGGTACATCTTGGGCCCTTGGAGGAGTTTAGGGTTGGTACGAAATGTGATTTTTACAACTAGCGAAATTTTGGGTTTTACCAATTCGAACTGTGGCGGCGGTTTATTACGATACTCCTCGAATATGCGGAAGCAGTAAACCTCTGTACGGTGCCCCATGCGCCCGCACAGAGAACCCCCAAATACTGTGTTCCGTATGGGACGGAATAAACTGTTGGGGAGCCGTGTGGATCAATCCATTAAAACGTGTTCCCTGTCCCGATAACTATATGTTTTATTTATATAAATATACTTATACATAACAGTAATACATAATACTCTTTATCATTCGTACGTTCACTCTCTCTATGCTCGGATCACTCTCGAATGTTCTCGCGACGCCACCGCTTGGCGTCCCCCCTCTATCTGGCCATAAAGGCCGTACGCGCGAGTAGCGGTACCCTACTCTGTTTATCACCTATCACAAACAATTTTCTGCTCTTGCATATTGTCGCATGCGCATAGTAATTATAATGAAAGTGACATTTACTAATAGTTTCAATCTTGTGTTCTTCGCACGGAAATGTAAATGTACAATATAATTATTAATTATGTTGTCGTGGTTATGTCATATCATATCTTTTCGTCTCTATCGCTTCAAGAAAGTACTTTTCCGTTTGTCTTAACAAAAGATAAATTGTTTTCTTTGGGTGGATCAATCCTCGCCTACTTTTAATGTCTATTAGTTCTGCCTCAGCTCTGACATTAATATTGTTTTCATTATTTTCAAAAAATGCCAAACATATAGAACATTATGACAATTTTTCATTTTTTTGCATATGAACCCTGTAATATAATAAATGATGTAGTCTAAACCTTCTGCCAAATAATAGTCATGCTCAAATACTTTACATCAATTGTTTCAATTATATTGTCTAATTTGGTTTTTAATTTGTCTATATAAAGATGTGACTCCAATTTCCTTTTTCCAAAAATTGATTGTATATCTTCCATCGATATCAATGGTTTCCGATCAACATTATTTTGTATTTTGCAATTTCCAAATTTCGGCGGTTGTAATAATTTGTAAATGAATAACATTTTATGTACAAGTGTAAGAAGGTGTGCAAATCCGGATGATCATTTTGGCAACCTGCTTGTCTGATAATTCCGAAAAATTGCTGCAAAATAAAAAATAAAATTTTTTAAATAGGATAAATATATAATGACAGATGAAAAATGATTAAAATAATATATTGTGTCGTGGCAGGATTGCCAACGTCCTTCCTAACCCCTGTACGAGAGGCCGGGCCGCCCATAGGCAATGCCGAAACGAGACGGCCGTTGCGAGCGCTCTCCCTGGGACGACCGAGTCCCAGCGGAACCGAATCATCGCGTTTGAACGTCGCGCCGCTGGGCGCGACGCGAAGTTTCAGGGCTAGCCGGACTCCGATAGGAGCCCGGCATCCAACCTCGATCGCTGATTGGCGGGAAGCCTAAAGTAGAGGCGCCCGAAGAACCTATCGCGGGACACGGCTCTCCCGAGGCGAGCAGGGATTGGACCGAGCCCGGATTGATGAACCCGGAGATGCCGACGGGGGAATTGGGAATACGGGACGTCAATGTTCCCCAGCCCGTCGACCTCTCCTCCGGACTACGAAGGAAAAGTAATCCCGGAGGAACTCGGATCCACGCCAACAGAGCGGTGACGGATCCAGCCCCGGAGAATCGAGAAATTACCGGAGGCCCGGGACCGAAGTCACCAGAGTCGCCCCCTGCCGCCGGACACTACGCGATAGGCCCGAGCATCGCGCTGGAGGGGATTACTACGGGAGTAGAGGGACGCCTCGCTCCCGCGTTCTCGAGCCGGCTCGAACTGGGTCACTGGGTCGCAGGACTTTGAATCGTATATATCGCTAACCTAACCCGCGAGCGTTTTGTTTAAGTACTTTTGCGTCGGCTGCCGTTCGGAACGACAAGGAAAGATCCTTCGAGTGGTAAGTGCCGGTCAGGCTACCTCTCTAATACTGAGTGACCAGTTCGTGTTGGCTCGGGGGCTTTTCGCGTGTCCGTTGCTTCGCGTCGTAAACCACGTGTTGCCTGCGTTGCCGGAGACCGAGAGTAGCTCTCTCGAGAGGAACGCGTGGCCGTGGGTCGTGCCGCCGCCGGTTGTCCACGTACGGGAATATCCGGGGCGCATGATTTTGGCGAGTCAGTATTGACTAGATTTGTGTCGATCCTCGGAACGTTCCACGGTGGGACGCCGCGACGTGCCCGTCTCGTTCTTTTCGCGACCTCGCTTCGTCCTCGCTCAGTCCTCGCAATCGAGACGCGTACACTACCGGAGCCCGACAGAATCCGTGCCGTAAAGGCTTGTATTCCCACGCGAAGTCCTGTGCCTGTCGGGCTCGACGCGATTAAAATAGACTACGTGCGATCGGCCGAAGATCCGCCGTCAACCTTCGTTTTCGCACCGGCAAACTTTCTGTCTGCCGCCGGCCTTTGCCGGCGGATCAGTAGTATCGTCGTTAATAAACGAGTGTGTTTTGCCCCGTAATTGCGTAGTTTATTTAACCCGTGAGAAACGTTCCCGTCGCGGGGAGTGTCCCGTCCTTGTCCCTCCCGTGGAATCCTGTCCCTTTCGCGGCTATTCCAGGTTATCGCGCAGTCCTCGCGGACTCGGGAGTGTTTACGGTATTCGCGGCCTGTTCGGCACTTTTCGCGCGGCATGACAACGTGCCTGGCGCCCGAATCTCATTTCGTCGACCAAGAGCGTTCGTTTAGTCGAGTCCGCGAGAGAATGTTTGTCCCGGGAGGACCACGTGTCGCGCGACCGAGCGTGGCCCGGTCTTCTAGCCATAATTTCCCGAGCTCGGCCCTTTTTCCGCCCGCGGAAAAGTGAACGACGTGACAATATATGTACTTCAAGGCAATCCTGATTCATTTTTGTTGTAAGGACTTAGTCAAAAGCACCATCCATGGTTAACAAATATTCTGTTAAACCAATGGTTGACAGAATATAGCTATTTTAGATCTATTTTAGATCTAGACAGAATTAGCTCTTTATTTTCATCATACTTATTAAAGAGGTAGGAATAGCTGTGAGTGAAAGCCTGGTTTCTTGAAGATTTTCTACAAATTGAAATTATCATTACTAGAAAATATGATTGTATAAGGAATTTGAATTAAATAATTTTATTTACCTCAAACAGTACATTTCCTGTGATATGTCTTTCATAATATAATACATTCTTTTCTGATATTCTCTTTCCGGAAATGTTTTTCACAAACATAGCTATTTTTATTCAATGTTTTATCTGAACTTTGAATAGCTTCTTCCCACTTTTTATAATGCTTTTTATAATATTACTCGGAGGTTTAAATAACGATACACGTATACCATCCTTATAATATTCACTCCGGCAATTGGAAATGCTGCATTCACGCCCCATTTTTTAACAAAAACGAGCAAAATTTATAAACTTATAGAGTTTGCGTCTGATTGTTTGCGTCTACTTATATAGAGTTTGCGTCTGATTGTGCGAGGCAAAGCGTACCTTAGTATAGTCGACGATGTATAGAGAGAATAAAGGTGAAACGTCTTGCTTTTGCAACGCTATTTATTGGACTGCATTTTGTTTCCCACATCGTAACGCCGTAACCCCGAAACGGGAACAAAAACACTCGTCCGTCGCCTACTCTGCGGTAGCGACCGTTCAAAGAATCGCGGGGATCGCGGACACGCTGCTAAATACACACAATCTCCTTCGCACACGTACATGCCTGTGCGCTCTCTAGCGGTCGCCAGAGAAATAGGATCTACCTATCACAAAACGTTACAGAGGTGCTTAGTTGGAACACCTGTACATATAATGCACCGTGGTGTATACCACAGTGCACTGTATACCACCAAGTGTGATAGATAGATAGTAGTTCTCTGATGACAGCTAGAATGCGCTGGATGCGCGGCGCGGCGCGGCGCAAAGTGGGCCAGATCGACGCGGTAGCTGTTCACGCCTATTTCACTATTATTTCAAAACATAAAGATCACATTAAATATATCGTTGGATTCGTCTTGGCGTCAGCTATAACATTATTGAATAAAAAATATATAGTTATAAATAAATAATCAAGGTGACCACAATTTTTTATTAAAAAAAAATTATTGAAACTTTTTGTATCGAGATTTGTAGAAGACTGAGTACTGAATTACTTTTGTAGGAAACATTTTTTTGTAACACCACCGGAAATGTCTGAAAACTCGTGTGAATAATGAAACTGGCTGTTCAGGCTTTCAAACAAGAGTAATCCATAATGTTTAAATGAATGAATTTTATGACATTTAATGAAATAACAAAAATGTGTTATTACTATCTTATTTAAAGAATTACAAATATTCAAACAATAATAAGTATTATATTTTACAAAGTTACTGACTGTAATCCATTAACGATACAGATTTGCGGCTTATAATTGTATTTATCTATTAATAAACAAAAATCTATACTATAATTCCTCTTAACAAAGGTAAAATACTGGTTTTCAATATGGAAATACTATACTGCGTTGCTGTTGCTATGATCTCTCAAATACAAATGATTTAACTGAGCTAGCAAGAAATTCGAATGTTTATTAATGGCCGAATAATATAAAAATTAATAAAAAATTCATAAGATAGGTTTGGATTAGGTCTTTACACTCTTAAGAGCCGCTGAGTGGTCATCATGCGTCTCGTGCAACGCGACTCGCCGCAGAATTGCGTGTCACGCGACACTTTAAACCATCAGAATTCCCATACGGGGATGAGAGGGGACGAGATTTTGCAGGATTTTTTAGAGGAGACATTGCTGAAAATGTTCCACTTTGTTAGAGCATGTGCTTTTACCTGTTTTTCAACTTATCCCTTGTCAAAGGTGAAAAACTTTCACGATTTTCCTTAGTTGACTAAGTATTTTTTTTAATAATAAATTATGAACATTAACGTTTAGTTCCTGGGACTCTTCTCAACATAGATATACATTACTCATAAAAAAAAATTGGGCACTTAATCTTCAGTAGGTTTTCCAGGACATCGTTATGAAGAAAAGGAATTTTTTCGGTGATAAATCGTATTTGAAAATGTTTGATCTTTGAACGCTTATTGTAACGAGAGTTTTTAATAACTTTAATTAATATTATCATTTTCGAATGTAATGGACATTTAAGAATTACTATACATTCGTTAAAAATCGATATGAGGACTTTGATTTTTTAGCTCATGAACAGCTGATGAACTACCGAGTCGTTCTGTCCCACTGTGCGGCGGTATGTAGAGGGGGGACAAGCACATCCATTCCACGCCGAATTGCGCCGAACCTCGGGCAGAATACACACAATCTCATTCGCACACACATTGTGCGAACGGGTGCGAGCGGTCAGAGAATTACTACCCATCAATCACAAAACGTCAACGTTACAGAGGTGCTTAGTCGGAACACCTGTATAATGCACCGTGGTTTACACATACGCGTCCTCACCAGTTTCACGGCTATTAAACTTCAAATCAACTTACTACAGTAATCGCTCGTTCGTTGTCCAGAAGCCGTGTTTTTCAGTGACAACGATCCTGCCGGGACGCTATTTTTGATTTATGACTGCGTCTAGATCGCGCCGACCGCGCCGAGACTTCAATAGAGAGCCGAACATAGAGAAGGACAGAATGAAACACGGATCGGGTGGCCGAAGCGTATCGCCGTCGCCGGACAGATCTGAGTCCCGCGTGTTTCATTTTTACAGGCACTATGTACAATTGAAATTATATCGTGTTTGGTGTCATTTTAATCAGAAAAATGCCAGAAATACGTCCATGAAGGTCCTATAAAAAAATAAGTAAATTAAGAAGTTTGAACATTCGATTCATTCGAGTCAATGTAGTGGTGCTCACACCGATATACCCGAGCCGACATCAATCGTCGCCGCCCTGCGAAGCGAGGGTGCAATTTTTACAGTAATAATACGTTTCTATGTTAAATGAATATATATTTTTAACATAGTCTTTACATTTTACATTTTTTGGAAGGTTAAAAAATGTAATTAGAAATAAAAATGAAAATCACTGCACGGGGACTCGAAGGCTAGCTCCAGATTGCGATTCATTCGCTCGACGGCCGAATTTCAGTTTCGTGTCCGTAAAGCAATGCATGGAAAGTGCTAAAAATAGATGGTGGCAGGCGCACGCGCACAAGCAGCGCACACGGACATAGCAGAGGTATGCTGGTGCGTGTAGCGCGCGAGCGCGTTGGAAAAGGGAAGTAAGGGTAACGGTAGGTCATAGTGGGGGCGTCTAGTCGCACGGCTTCGTACCACAGTATGTACCACGATTTCGGCATCACTGCTGCCCACCATGCCAGACAACGAACGAGCGATTACTGTAGCAGCTAAGGTCATTTTTTATTGGGAAAATGTACTAAAATTGTATAGGACGGCGTGTGTGTGTGTCTGTGCTGTAACATTGATTTAACACTAAACTTACAAAGACCGATCAAATGACCGGTTCTATATTTTTTATTTTACAATCATTGAAAGTATAAAAATGCTTCCATAAGAAATGATTTAATACAGATTTTATTAGAGAACATATTACAATGAGAACCGCGCAAAGTCTAAATAAATTAAATCTTGTCATTTTTGTAAGGAAACATGTGTCTGTTACTTTTATAGCTCGGTGCGTTTAGTGTTAAAATGGACTTAGGTGTTCGTTTTGGATTTTGTGAGCACTGCAATGATTTGTAACATATCCGTTACATGATGCTATAAAGGGAAACAATACAATTATGTACTTAACTTTACCTAAAAATATTGAACAACACGCCGTCGGTTATTAGTAGACCTTCATGCAAAATAAAAAATGTTCGCATTGATTGCAGGACACAGGAGCCAAATAAAAATTGTATTCTTCTTTTAATTATCCTATTAAACTGAAACTAATACATTGATGTCCTTATATATTTTTAACATGTCCACTGCTTTAAATTATACTTGCCCATGTTTGTCATAAATGCATAAAATTCGCAGTCTAGTTGTTAGGTACACTAAATGCACGATAAAATCTCTCGACGGAATTTCGTATGAATGAAAGTAAAACTGTTGGTTGTCATTATTCATGGAATTTGACTGTATGTGCAGATTCAAGATTGTCGTGCATTCTGTCTGACACGTAGGTATACAGCGCTGTTGAAGCACAGCAATTTCTGAAAAACCGGTAAGTGAATCGTTCAAATTCACAGGAAATAAAAATTGCCCGTGTTGCACGATTTCCCGATATGTACATATGTGTAATGTGTATGGACTTTAGGGAAGGCTTATGTGTATAATACATACGCAGGAGAATGAAGCCAACCAGAATAATCTGAGTTATCGATCGGCTCAGTTGCCAACTTGGCAACGACGAACTCCTGGAATTACGAATGAAATGTTCTACATAACGAAATAGTTTGCAAATCGAGCCTTTCATACCATCGCGCGAGAGAAGGAGAGAGAGGGAGAGTGCACGGAACTTTACTTCTCTTTCCTCCTCCCTCCCTCTCCTCCTCTCGCTCTCCTGGGATGCTAACGTATTATGTACCTCTACAACAATAACCAAAATGTTCTACTGTGCCGGTGCTGGATGCGCCTTCTCATTTCTCGATAATGCAAAGATGGGATTTTTCAGTGGTCGAAAGCGCTAGATAAAATATCAATCTAGGCCGCGATTTTTACGTTTA
>CM052254.1:8200421-8213984 GCA_028455795.1 Lasioglossum marginatum | reverse complement strand
CATGATTTCAAGAAAGTGGTTAATTCGCTAGCTGATTCTCCGCCGAAATCTTTTACTAATGAGAGCGCTTTTAATATGGTTGCCCGTTGCTCGGTCACTACGTTGGTTGCCATGTTTTGTTTTTCTAGTAGGCTGAAGTCGATATTTTTAATACTGAATTCCGTATAGTTTCTGTATAGTTATATTATCGTAAGCTTCGCTATCGCTCGACGGATCGCTGTCTAGATTTATGTACAGTGCGGATATATGTGTTCGCCGCGATGTCGGTGGATCGGAGTAAGGCGTATGCGTTTCTCTTTCTCCGGTGAATGTGAGGGATCTATCGAATATTGATTCAAATGATCTTGAGATACGTTTACGGGGTAAGGTAAACGCAAGCGCTTTATATCTTCGCCTTTCTCCGACATACAAGATTCTGGGTTGCAGTTTTTCTAGTTTCAATATAATCTATGCACTTACAATATTAGATGTCGCATTTCGCTTGGCTCTGCTCGGTCGTTGGTCCTCGGACTGCCGAATGCTGCAACTGTGGCCCTTCTGACTCCTGTTAGCTCCTGTCCTGTGTCGCCGGAAGGAAAGTCTGTGTGAAAGTGGTTGGTCTCCTAAGATTGGTGCTCAGATTGCCGACCGTTGCTGGATCCTCCTTCAGATTGGTCCTCAGACTGCTGAACGTTGCTGGATCCTCTTTCAGATTAGTCCCCAGACTACTGAATGTTGCTGGATCCTTCTTCGGATTAGTCCTCAGACTACCGAATGTTGCTGGATCCTTCTTCGGATTAGTCCTCAGACTACCGAATATTGCTGGATCCTTCTTCGGAATGATCCCACCGCTACCACCAAATTGTTGTGCCTCGGACGGGTACTGAGTACTTTCCTCTATATAGCGTTAGTCTATTCTTTATTACAATTAAACCACAGTTACAAGGTATAACAAAGTCGTGACCCGAATACTCGTTTCTTTCTGCCTGTATGGAGCGATGTCCGGAGTTTTTATGTTGTGCGTCTTGCTGACGAAGAATTAGCAGGTCGTTGCCTCGCCGTAGCAATTCGCTGAGGCAACCTTTCGAAGATTGTTGCCTTGACGAAATGCTTACTCGCAACTTCCGGACACCACATCCCTTACAATATTTCACATTTCATTCTCCGTGTTAACCTCGCATACATGATTCCACCGCTGAAAAAATATAAATGCATTTCTATCCGTATCACACCGCTTTCAAGATTTTCCAACATACATGGAATACATTTCAACATTTAAAAAATCAAGCTGACTTTCATTTTTGGTAAAAAAAATGTTCTGGAATTATTTATATTGGAATTTGTAGACGATTAAATACTAATTACTTTTTCTAGGAAACATTTTTTTTGTTAAGTTATCAGAAACAGTTGAAAAATCGTTGTGACAGTATCATCGAAGCCGAGCGTGCTGCCGCCGCGGCCAGCCGTAACAATGTCGCCAGATCAGAGGGGAATGGACTCGAATTGAGGGAAATACAATTACCGATACAATTATGTATCGGATTAGTCACGACGCAATCGTGGCCAAAAATCGAAGATGTACTCCAATTTTTTTGAAAATTGGTATTCCGTGGGTTTTTAGGTCGCTGATTATGAATCTGATTTCAAAATGTCAAAACACAAAATGGCGGATTCAATATTCAGCGACCCGAAATCGCCGAAGTATTAATTTTCAAATAAATTAGAGTACTCCTTGTTTTTTGGCCATGTTTTGGCGATTTGGAACGTTACCAACGCGTTGCCTATTTATTGTTGTAACTTTTACATTTGCAAGTGTTTGCAAAAAATTTTTATGCAGCCATTTTAAGGAGGCTCTAACAAATACTTCTAAACAAAATTCTTCGTGAACTCCGCTTTGTAATGGTCATTAAAAAAAAAGACAGGGAAATAGGTGTTTCGGAAAAGACAATTTTCAAAGTTTTAAAATACTTTAATACTATTAATTTTTGTACATACATACAACACATACAGCTAAAAGAACGTTCTTTAACGATATATAGCTAGTTATGCTGAAATTATTACTGATAAAAAATATGATGAGGCAAACAACGTTAATTTCAGGAAGAAGTGCGATCATTCTAGGACTTGCATATTTGCTTGTTTTCAAACTTCTTATACGACTTATAGCAATTTGTATTTATGCTAAAACTTAGTCTGTATATTTAAGAACCTACTGGCATAAATTTCATTCATTTTTGAGGAAGTTGAAAAATTGACTTTTTGCCACGTTTTGGCGATTCTGAAACACTGTACGACGCAACGCGAATTAAGTGCGCGCATCACGTTACGTGGCCGATCCGTGGTGGAAGCGTGGGGAGAATAAAGTCGTAGAAGGGAAAGGGTAGATTGGAAGACAAATGTTAATCTGGCAAAACTGAGCCGCACGTGAAACGCTGTCGAACGCTTGGCTCCAAATTAGCTATAAACTTTCAATTCGGAAACAAACTTTGTTGGCTCATAAGCACAAATCTCTTCCAAAGGATATAGCCGGATAAGATAGTCGAAAATGCCCTTGAACCGAATTGTATCGACGATGGGTCATTCGATAGGGCACCAAGAAAAAACATACTGTGCAAAATTTCAACCCTGTATCTCGATCGGGAGGGTAGTTATGGGGTAAAATCGAAAAATCAGTTTTTGGCCTATTTTCCCTAGTTAACGATGTTTAGAAATTCTGAGAAAACTCTGACACATGTCAAGAACCCAAATATATACTTTGCAATTGGTTTCAGATTTTTAAAGTGAAAATCCTGCTTGTCATAAATCAAAAACCTCGAAAAAATGCAGATTTCACATGGAAGTTCTTGACACAACATAATCATATTTTTACAGTACCGATATATTGTTATAGTTAATGCTCATGAATTTTTTCAGATTTTTTGGTTAGGTGCGCCGTTGTTAAAAAAAATAAAAACCGATTTTTTCGACGTTTTTTCCGCGAAGGACTAAGCTAATCTTAAAATTGTGACGTTCTATTAATTCTCTAAGTCTATCAGGTACTGATAAACCTTGAATATTTCTCAAAAATAATTAAACAATGAAATCTGAAATTTCTTTTCTCTACTCGCTTTATAACTTATTTTCTGAGCGTTATCAGCATGGCAAGTGAAAGGAGTCGTTGATACCAAATGGTGAATGTAAACGTAAAGGTAAAGGTAAACGGACGGGCTGAAGGTACAAGATAATAAAACACGGACACTTTATCCGCCTAAATATGCTTTTACACAACGGTGGTTCATACACAATAATTGATGTTCCGCACTAAAGACGAGGTACCAAAAACGAATGCTTCAAAAGAATAGTATTACAATGGATTTTCTCTATAACGGAGTATTTAAAACTCGAAGACACGTATAGATTTACTGCAGAAAATATTTAATACTATCAGAATTAAGAAGATGCATAACTAAAAATTGATGATAATAACAATTGCTCCAAAATTTTTTTTAGCGAATTTTACCTTAAAATATTTTTTAAATATTTAAATATTGCTTCTAAAAGAAATCCACAAAAATACCATTGATTATTATATAGTTAGACATAAAAAAAAGAATTAATCAAGTAAAAAAAAAGTGTACGTATGCCGGGCACGAACCTAGTATAAGCAGGTTAACAGTCGAACGCCTAACGCGCTGAGCCAACCAAGCTGTTGGGAATCTAGTTAATACTTTCAGATGTAATACACTGATAGTAAAAATACTAATCAAGCCGATTTCATTGTTTAATTATTTTTGAGAAATGTTCAAGGTTTATCAGTGCCTGATAGACTTACAGAATAAATAGAACGTAATAATTTTAAGGTTAGCTTAGCTTAGTAAAACGTCGAAAAAATCGGTTTTTATTTTTTTTAACAACGGCGCCCCAAACCGAAAAAATTCATGAACAATACCTGTAGCAATATATCGCTACTGTAAAAATATAAATCTTGCCTATCTAGAACCTCTATGTGAAATCTGCATTTTTTCGATTTTTTTGAGGTTTTTGATTTTTTACAAGCAGGATTTTCACTTTAAAAATCTGAAACCAATTGCAAAGTATGTATTTGGGTTCTTGACATGTGTCAGATTTTTCTCAGAATTTCTAAACATAATTAACTAGGGAAAATAGGCCAAAAACTGATTTTTCGATTTTATCCCATAACTACCCTCCCGATCGAGATACAGGGTTGAAATTTTGCACAGTATGTTTTTTCTTGGTGCCCTATCGAATGACACATCGTCGATACAATTCGGTTCAAGGGCATTTTTGACTATCTTATCCGGCTATACCCTTTAATGAGACTAAAGAGCATTGAATTTCATTAAACACTATGTGAAAATAATTGATGAAATCTTATAATCGTAAGAAGAATCACAGAATTTTCTCTTATTTTCATACATTCATACGCGAAAGTATTCGAACGCTTACAATTCTGACATTCAACTAATGAAATATGTATGTTACATTGTGAAGTATTTGATGTAATTTGCCTATAACAAGGGGTGGGTCTTAATACTACAAGAGTGGCACTAGAAAATAATCCAACAATATATAGCGTTTTTACAATACATTTATTATAAACA
The DNA here is from genome assembly GCA_028455795.1 of Lasioglossum marginatum. Classification (NCBI taxonomy): domain Eukaryota; kingdom Metazoa; phylum Arthropoda; class Insecta; order Hymenoptera; family Halictidae; genus Lasioglossum; species Lasioglossum marginatum. The sequence continues at coordinate 8,209,404 of CM052254.1, read as the reverse complement.
CATACTAGAAGTGACATACAAAAGTATTCGAACATTTAATTGTTTCCTTTATCTCGATCGAGATTTGTTAATAACATATACCAATGTTTTCGGCGCACTGGTTCGATCTAATGCTACTACTTAAGCAATTTTGCAAACTATCACAAAATTTTCAACGTTTCGGTCACTATTTAGACCATTTTCAACAAAAATTTTTTTTGTATAATTGCGTCTGTAAAAATTAATAAATTAATATATACTGTGTAATTTATATTGTGTTCCGCATGAAACAACCTAATGTTCTAAGAAAAAACAAAAAATAAATTTTTCTAACAAATAAAATCTGTTAAAGGTTTGTGATACATCAAAAGTAGATTGAATGTCAATTAATAAATTACCACAACTTCGTATGGTATACAAACAGTGGAAAGTTGTCGATTGGAGTTTTCACGGTTCATATTTACCGCCAAATATTGATTGGCCAATGGATCGATCGATGTTTTCTGATCCATTACCTCTTCAAATTCTAACGCCTGCCTCAGTTCGTATATCACAGGCATGGAATCAACATGTGTTAAAGTTGTAAAGATTTTAAAATAATTTGTTCACTTAGCAAGTAGGTTTGTTTTTTGTTTTTTCTTAGAACATTAGGTTGTTTCATGCGGAACACAATACAGTATATTTCGAGCGCAAGGAAGGATAGCGCATGGGAAAGAAAGAGACGCGGAGAGTCGCAGTCGGCGGCACAGTTCAAAGGCTCGCGCGTCCTCACAATGCAATACTGTGCCGCCGACTGCGACTCTTCGCGTCTCTTTCTTTCCCACGCGCTATCCTTCCTTGCGCTCGAAACTTTAATCGCCTATTACAGGTAAATATCATCGGAATTATATCATATTTGGTATGATTTTGCATTAGAAAAATGCCACGAATATGTCAATAACAGTTCCATAAAAAAATAATGAAAAATAAAGAAATTAGAAATTCGGATTAGTGTGATCTCACCGATATACTCGAGCCGCATGATGTCATACTTCTCGGCGACCGAGGCCTCTCGAGTTTCATGGCCCCTCAAGGGGGTATACCCCGCAGTAGTGGGGATAGATCTGGGACATTTACAGGCCAGACTTTTGGGACATTTATGGATAAAATACTGTATAAATTACACAGTATATATTAATTTATTAATTTTTACAGACGCAATTGTAGGATCTCAGGGAAAAATGAGGGAATCGCTGCGCCGGGAATCGAACCTTTTTTTTTTTTCAAAAAGTTTTTATTTGCTATGGATTAACAGTATTTACAGTAGGCGCAAATAAAAATACTAAAAACAACCTTAGTCTATAACATTCATATAAAGTAAGAACTTCTATGGCTCATCGCTTTATAACTAGATATCTTTGGTAGATACGTTGCATGATATGGGAATTACTCGACTTAATATTAACTTTGACTTGTCGCTCGGTATCACTATCGCAGGTGAAAAGAAAAATGTAAAAAAAGACCTGACTAGTATCTAGTGAGTGTGTGTGTGTTGTGTGTGTGTGTTGCGCGCGGATGCGCGCGCCAGTGTGGTGTGTTTTAATTCTAAGGTAATTGCATACTTAGTTTAACTATTACTATTTATTGCTCAGGAACTATCGGCTAAGATACGAGTAGCGTACACAGGATAATTTCTCGACGGACAGGAATCGTTCAACTTCAAATATTGCTTCGTTGTACATGTTATTTGCACATAATACTTAATACTATCTTATACTTAATATACTCTTTGGTGTCTTATCTAGGGAACCTTTGCGAGTTTCTCCTGCGCTTTCGCCTTCGTATTTCGTCGATGAATTTTGCGTCATCGGTTAGCCACCAGTACTTTTGCGCTAGACGGTGGAAGTCGTCTTTATCTTTGTTGGGAATCGTGGTGGAATATTTAATGTTTGGGGGGTTAGAGGTGTGGTTGTATTTGATGGCTTTGTCAGCTCTGTTTCTCGCTGCGTGGTAGATTCTTGGAATATTCATACTATCCTGGATTAGTCCGGCTTTGTCAGCGTGGATGAATAGATGTGGAGGGATATAGCCGGTTAGGATGCTTTCTTCTATATCGATTGGGTTTGTGTTCGTCATTAGGTCTGTCAGTGTTTTGTTTTCGGTGTTGTGGATACTGGCAAAGTAGTCGCGTGTCAGTTTTATGATGTGGTTATCGATGCGGGGAATGTCCGCCCGATTGTAAAGTGTTCTATTGCTTATATAGTGGCTGTTGTCTGTTTTCCTGTAAATGTGTAAGGCGGCTCTGAGACAGTTTCTTTCAAATTTGCGGATTTTTTCCATCGTTGCTGCGTTCATATTCCACTATATCGGAGCAGCGTAGGTTATGACTGGTCTTATTAGAAGGAGGTAGCAGATGATTTTCGCTCTTTGCGAAAGGGACTTATTGAAGAATAGTCTGCAGTATTTCCTGAATAGGTTGGAGGCTTTCTGCATTTGTGTATTAATGTGGATATTGAATTTGAGGAGGTAGTCGAGTTGTACGCCTAAGTATCTGACGCATTTTCTATGTTGAATTGTGAAACTGCTGTTGTTGTTTTGAATTGCAATATGGAAGTTGTTTATGTGGAATCGTTTTGAACTGTTCAGGAATCTTAATGGTTTATGGAACAGGATCGTCTCATATTTGGAGGGGTTTATTTTAAGGTTCCAGTTCAGATAGTGCTGGTTTACATTGTTAACCAGCACTTCCAGTTTCTCCTGTACGACATTAGGGTGATTGTCCGCTACTAAAATGATGAGGTCATCTACGTAGGCGGCTGAGTGGGTGTTATTGTCAGAGTTGAGTTGGAAAAGGTTTGTTATACTATGGGTGAAGATGTTATACAGTATGGGGGAGTTTACTGTGCCCTGAGTAAGACCTTCTCTTATGTGGAATGTAAGTGTAGAGAGATGTTCCCCGTTCCAGATGACAAATCGTCTGTTGGTTATCATTCTCCATATGATTTCTATGAGGTTAGAGGGGAAGCTGAGCTCTTTGAGGGTATAAATTAGGCCATTAATCCAGACTGAGTCAAAGGCCTTTTCTATATCAATGAGGCAGGCGCCGACTGTTCTATTATTGTGTACATGTGTGATTATGTCATTTGTGATTTTGTGAATTGCGTGAACAGTGGAGTGCTTGCCGGGAATCGAACCCGGGCCTCACTGGTGGCAGCGATCGACTAACACTCTCACCCATAGAGCCCTCTCTTTTCCCAATCTCCATACGCTATATATCTATCTTAGGTCTGAGGGTCCTGATCCCACACTCGGCCATCCTGCAACGACTTTCGCCCTCGAATGTCCGTCACAGCTTCGTCTCATCTTCAACTCGCAACTCGCACAACTCGCAGAGTCCACAGCGCCATCGTGCGGTGATCGGTGTTCCTCCAATCCCACTTCTGACACCATTTGTAGGATCTCAAAATGAGGGAATCGCCGCGCCGGGAATCGAACCTTTTTTATTTTTTTTGAAAAATTTTTATTTGCTGGAAGATAACAATATTTACATAAGGCGCAAATAAAAATACTAAAAACTACCTTGGCATATCAACAGAAAAAATAAAGTAGGAACATGCGTAATTCGTCGCTTCATAACAGTATTGGTCGAGGAGTACAGTATTGGGGTTTGTTCGACTTTTATACTAACTTCAGTCTTGTCGCGCACATTATTGCTATCGCAGGTGAAAAAAAGTAAAAAAAAACCTGAAATAATATATCTACAGGTGATATTATAAAACTACTTAGTTGTACATTGTAGTGGCATATTGTACTAATACTGGTGGTTAAATGATAAAATAAATTATACCTACATATATAACTATATAAAAAGACTATTTTATTGCACGTAATTATTGCGCATACTACTGAGCATGAGTCCTATTTCTATCTTTGGCGCGTTTTCGTCTTCGCATCTCGTCTATGTATTTGGCGTCTTCTGCAAGCCACCAGAATCTTTCTGACAGGCGGTAGAAATCGTCACGGTCTTGGTCCGATATCGCCGTAGAATATTTTAGGTTAGGTGGGTTTGTGGTATGGTTATATTTGATAGTTTTGTCGGCCCTGTTTCTTGCTGCGTGGTATATTATGGGTACATTCATATCATTTTGAATTAGTCCGATTTTGTCTAGGTGCATAAACGCTTGCGGGGTGACATAACCTGTTAGAGCGCTGACTTCTACGTCGGATTGTGATGTATTTATTAGGTCGGCTAAGATTCTATTGTCGATTTTAGGGATGCTAGCGAAATAGTCGCGGGTTAGTTTCAGAATGTGGATATCTATACGTGGAATGTTGGCAGTGTTATACAGAGTTGTGTTGTTAATGAAGTGTTTGTTGTGAGTGTTTCTGTATATGTGTAGGGCTGCGCGGAGACAGCTTCTCTCAAATTTTCTTATTTTTTCCATCGTTGCTGCATTAGTGTTCCACCAAATTGAGGCGGCATAAGTTATTATTGATCTAACTAATAGAAGGTAGCAGATTACTTTTGCTCGGTAAAAAAGTGATCTGTTGTAAAAGAGTCTGCAGTATTGAATAAGTTGGTGGCTTTTTGTAACTGTGTTGTAATGTGTACGTTGTATCTGAGGAGGTAATCAAGGTGTATCCCTAAATATTTCACACATTTTTTGTGTTGTATTAAGTGATTACTGTTGTTATCCTTTATTGCGATCTGGAAATTGTTGATATTGAACCTTTTGGAGCTATTGAGGAATCTGAGTGGCTTATGAAATAATATGGTTTCACATTTGGAAGAGTTTATCTTAAGGTTTCATTCCAGGTAATTTGTTTACTAATTTTGTTTACTAGTTCTTCAAGTTTGTCCTGTATTATATTTGGCTGACTGTCTGCTACTAGAATAATGAGGTCATTGGCGTATGCGACAGAATGAGTGTTATTATTGGCATTGAGAGAGAATAGGTTTGTAATGTTATGGGAGAAAATGTTAAATAATATTGGTGAGTTGACTGTACCCTGAGTGAGGCCTTCTTTAATTAAATATGTTAGCGTGGAGACATATTCACCGTTCCAAGTAACAAAGCGTCTATTTGTGATCATTCTCCATATTATTTCAATGAGGTCCATGGGGAACTTGAGATTTTGTAGCATATATATTAGGCCGTTTATCCATACCGAATCAAAAGCCTTTTCGATATCGATGAGGCATGCTCCGACTATTCTATTGCTGTGAACATGGTTTGTGAGATCGCTAGTGATTTTGTGTATTGCATGTGTAATGGAGTGTTGATGTTTGAAACCGAATTGACTGTCAGGAATAATGCTGTTGACTAAGGTGTGTCGTACAATTGCGTTGTGGATAATGGCTTCATACACTTTACTGATGGCTGGAGTGAGATTAATGGGTCTATAGCTAGAGATGGTTTTCGGTGGTTTCCCTTTTTTGGGTATTGGGAGGACTTTTGCCGTTTTCCAGCTGTCGGGGAAGTATCTGTAGTTGATGCAGTTATTGAAATGTATTGTGTATGCTGTTATGATTTTTGAAGGAAGGTGTTTAAGAACAATGGGCGGTATGCTATCAAGTCCATACGAGGATTTGTTTGATAAATATTTTAGGATGTAACTGGTATCAAGCGTATTGCAGAAGATGGAGCTTTCTGCGATGTTTGGATTTAGTGCAGTGTTAGAGTCGGAAAAATTCGTTATAGTTGATTTTCTGTTAAAGTTGAGGTTCAATGTGTTTATAAGCTTAGTGCTTTCTGTATCTACTATTTTCTTTAGTGGCTTTGAAGTGTTAGTGTATCTGGGAGAGTTGATACTTTCGTAGAAGGCGCCAGCTACGTTGAGAATATCTATGGGATCTTGGATGAAATATTTGTTATCCTGCTATATAAGACTCTCTTTGTGGAGGTTGCATCTGTTTAGGAGGTTTTCGTCGTCTTTGTGTATTTCAATGTGTTCGATTTTAATTTGGGCTTTAGGCCTGAAAAATCTATTGATTTTGGGGAAAAAGGTGTCTGAATTCCTGTGGTCAATTGAATTAATTAGGGAGTCCTATTATTTGGTGTAGGCTTTAGAATATTCTAATTTTAGAGAGTAATTAATATTAGATAATAGATCTTTCAGGAATGTAGTGTTATGATACTGTGTGTTAGTGTTGTTGTGTTTATATAATCTGTGTAAGGTGGATAATACGTACGATTTGTATTTGTGGAGTTTCTTAATTTTGGTGTTAACGTAGTTGAGAACATTGTCCTTGGGATTATGTTGTGTGGTATGTGCTGATTGAAGTTCCTGTGTAGCCTTTTTTTGAAACGGTTCCATTTTGTCTTTTTGAAGATGAACCTGTGCTTCTCATTGGGGTTGATTGCTTCTGTGCTGGAGGGTAGGGTCAAGGTATTTGACCCTACCTACAAGGTAACTGCAAGGCACGGTGATCACTGTTGGAGTGAGTCATGGTGATTTTGTTATTGATGAGGTCTGGAATTTTGAGTCTATCATCAATGATACCCAGGTCCAGATAGGTGTTGGCTCTGGGAAATGATGGTGCGTCTGTGGATAGTATCTTGGCTCGGAACTATGCTGTGGTCATTTCTCAATTTTTAAGCATCGCTCCTTTTTTATTAGTGGCTCTGTCGCCCCATAAGGTATGCCTGGAGTTGAGATCACCAGCGATTATATAGTAGTGATTGGGACGGTTTAGCTCAAGCTTTTCAAAAAGATAGATTGGCATACATTGAGGTAATGAAGAGGTACTGATTTTGTTTCAGTTTCATTTTTATGATGGTGTATTCCACTATGTGATTGTCCCTGGAGGATAATGTGAATATGGTTTCGAATTGCAACTGTCGATTAATTATAATGGCAGTTCCGCCACCAGCTTTGTTTGCTTTTCTGTCATTTCTGATGATAGTAAAATTGGAGAATTCTATTTTGTGTTTATTGCTAAGCTTTGTTTCCAAAAGTAGGGCTATGTCGACGTTGTTGGAGATAAGAAACTGGAGTAAGTCATAGCGCTTGTTGAGTGAGATTAGAATTGACATTAATGGTTGCTATCCTAACCTCTGGTATTGTGTTGTGATTGGAGAGCGTGTTAGTCATCTTGATGATTTCGTATAATCTATTAATTTTCCTGGTGTTACTGCTGACCGCTTGTAATAGTGAGCTTAGTTGTGAACTTATCGCATCAGTGATTCGTCGTCCAATCTGTTCCATCATGCTGGTAGTGTTTGTGTCCGTCTGCGAGCAAGCAGTTGTGTGGGCGTCTATGCCATTTTTGAGGAACAGGTGTTGATTGTTGTTGTCTCTGGAGAACCAAGCATTGGTTGGCGGAGCGGGTGTGTCTGAGGGTGGCCAGGTTGGTTGCGGAGGCACTGTTTTCTGGGGAAGGATGGTTTGTGGTTTGATATATTGCTGTATCTTTAGCATTCTGTTTTCTCTGTTTGCTTGCATGTGTTGGTCGTTCTGGGCCTTGAGGTCCAAGGCAAATTTATAGAAGGGACATTCGCGGAACGAGGCTGAGTATCCAAAATTTTCGCAGTTTACGCAGTATATGGATGAGCGTTCTGAGTTGAATGGAGTTTTGCATTCTTCAGGACCGTGCGGATCTTTGCACTTGACGCATCGATAACCCATATTACAATTGGAGTTGGTGTGTCCTAACCTTTGGCATTTTCTGCATTGGTGCAGTTCTTTTTTTTAAGGGGTTCTCATCTTACTATTTGGTACAATAGGGTTTTGATTCTGACCAGTTCGGTAGTATTGCTATTGTTGCTGAGTTGAATTAGGAAGCTGGTTTGGTCCGGGCTACGGTTGTTGAACCTGATCCTGGTGATCTTTTGGATAGTCACTTGCGATAGCTTCATGTCGGTGATTTCTTTTAGTATGTCGGCTTCGGAGAAGTTACCATTGATGCCTTTCAATATCAGGTTTTTAGCGTTGAATGTTTCAATGTTTGTGCAGAATATTGTGTGTTCTGCTTCCTCGTATTTTTTGATAGCGAATTGATTGGCGGTAAATGTGGTCTGCTTGAGTGTATTGATTAGATCTGTGATATTTGTGTTGTACACGTAGATGGGCGGTGGCTTGCCGTTCTTGGGTAGGGTGGTTGTTCTAGTGTTGCTTTGAAGCGGATCTATCGTGGTATCATCTTTATCGGTGTTGTCGGAAGTTTCATTTTTGAGAGGTGAGAATCTGTTGGTAATGGTTACTGGTCTGACCACTGCGCTTTCGGAGGGTGGTTGGTTTTGAATAACTTCCGTGAGAGAGTCCAATCTGGATCGGTATTTGCGCTTTGGTGTGTGGATGCGCTTTCGGTTGCTTGAGTCCGTGTCCTCTTCTTGCTGTTCAGGTTGGGGGGGATTGGCGACGGGCATCTGTTGAATTCTTTGAGCGCAGCTCTGTATAATTTCTCCGTTGAACTGGGTCTGACGAGACCCTGTCGTACTTGGGTTGAATGGGATTTAGGTATATGTACTGGTGGGGGCGTAAGGCTGGGATGGATTCCAGTTGTAGGGAATGACCTCAAGGCCACCATACCTCATGGAAATCCCCCTCTTCCGAATGGAAATCTCGATGGAGCTGATGTTCTTCTGAACTGGGTACTTACCTGCGGCACGGCCTTCGGTACGTATCCAGGAGATTAGGCCTAGGGTGAAGAGCTTCGGCGAAGTCGGCTGGTCCATCCTGGTCAAAATCCTCCTACTCCACCTCCTCGTGGGGCCCCCGAGACTCTGCGTAGGTTTCGGCTGAAACAGAGTGCGGACGGAGTAGGCAGGTAACCCTTGTGTCCCTGACGGAAAGGCATAGTGGCAACGCCTGTCAGGGGCCCCATATCGTAACCCGGTGGTCATGTTTTACCGGAACGGGGGGCTTGCCTTGACCGGCCGGCCCGCGAGGATGACTAACCTTTATAAAAAATGTCTCGAACCACTAAGCTCTGGTGCGCGGTGATGGTGGCACCATTGCACATTCTGGTGGACCGGTGGATGCATCGGTCATTAGCGCACCACTGATGCGCGTGTGCCCCCAC